>CM034151.1:446404026-446627620 GCA_019776745.2 Taxus chinensis | reverse complement strand
CAAATGGATATTAAGTCAATCCCCTAGGTGAATTGGGAAAATCAAGTCAACTCCCCCTAGGTGATTTTAGGAGTTCTTGTAGACTACTATTTTTGGGCAGTTTTTGAAAGGGCTACCACTGGCCTTCTGAAGACTGATGTAACCACTTGGAGGGGAAAAAAGGAACTAAATCCAACATAGAGGTGAATTGAAGGTATAATAACATCATGAAATTTATTTTTTAAGATTCAGGAAGGATTTTGAGGAGTTGGGGTAGTTTGATCAAAAATAGGGTTCAAAGCCTAGGTAGTGCACAAGGTCAAAAGAGATACAAAACTTCAGGAAGTGATTCTTAGAGCTCTAGGTGGATTTAGGAGAAAAATAAAACATATTTGGAAAGGAAATTTATATCTATACAAGATGGATAAATCATATTTTTCACAACACTTTGGCACAATAGGTGTATAAATGGGTTTTTTCATTCTCAGGTAGAGAGACAGATTAAAAAACCCACTTTTTTAGGGATTTAATAAAGGAATAAAGATATGATACCCCCACCATTATATTTGTAAGGAAATTTTTAGTCACATTCATATAAAATTTTTCCAAAAAAATCCATCGGGAGCTCAAGTTATTTCCATTTAAAGTTGCCATCAAGGTGAACTTAACGCAGATAGCCAAATTTTAGTGAGGAAATGTGTTAGCTCTTGGATCCTGGCACAATTTGATGCACATTTCATCCCTCAAGCTAAGGGACATGAGGGACAAGTAAATTTTTCTAGTCCCAATAAGCCCTCTGGTCACACATAGAACCTCTCGGATCACCAATTTAGCTCCCAAGTGCTTACCGAAGCCTATCCCCTCACTTTCTCAGATCATGACAAGTGTCACATGGAGGCGCAATGTGAAAATTGATGACCCTTATGTCCCTTTGGAAAATGGACATGAGGGACATGAAAATTAACCCAACAAATTTTATCCCTTAGGTCATCCATGTGACCCTCTTTAGTGCAAATTTTAAGCCCCTAGGAGCTAGTCGAGCCATATGCAGAGTCGTTAGATTGTCACCAAGTGTCGCATTATGAAAATTAATGTCCCTTTCATCCATTAATGCCTAAGTAACATAGGGTATTGGAAAACATGCTTAGCCCAAGGTTCTCCCTAGTTCCTCATACGACCATTTTCCATGCCCCAGGTGCTTCCAGTAAGCTTTTTGGCTAAAGTGCAGAGCCATTCTATTTCTGCCAAGTGTCGCGCCAAGGGGCGATGTGAAATTAAATATCCATTTCATCCCTTAATGATTAAGGTACATTAGGGACACAAAAATCTTCTACACCACTGATGATAATTTTTGAAATTCTTTAAAGCTGACACTCGGCTTTCTTTCCTGACACTTCTTATTCAAAGCTTTGTACCTGTAAATAGCTATGTTCATGCTTGCACATAGTTCACCATTATTACTCTGAACTAGCTCCACCATTTCCACTAAACCATAAAATCCATGAAAATGCATAGGTTTCAAATAATATAGGGATTGAAATATTCATAGAAATAAAGAACAAAGTAGAAAAGTGAAGAAATCCATCTTAAAACCTCCATTGTCATGACACGAAGATTTGAAGATATCTTGAAAAATGGTGCACGAAACAAAGAGACATTTTTTATTACTTTATTATTTTTTGTAGGCCATAAAAACCTCACTTTCAAATCACCATTCAGAAACAAAAATCACTCGTAGTGAAGAAATATCCCTTTCGGCTCAACAAACACAAAAATTAGATTTCCCATCAAAACGACAATCGGTTTGAAGATAAATTTCACGAGTGGAACTAGAAAAAAAAAACCCACTAAAAATGTTATTTTTTTCATGAACGTAGAACAAAAATAAACCTACAACTTTCAAGGTCTGTCAATGGTTTTTGTGTTTAGTGCTACCGCTAGGTCAAAATTTTAAAATTTTAAAATCTCAGAAACTCGTGATCAAGAAAGCATATGATGTCAGAGGGGTGATATTGGGAAAAAAAAATATTTAAAAACTTTATTCTGCCATGATCCAAGCCCTAGAAGCTCATTTTGTAGTAATTACAATTCTTGTACATGGGGCACTTCTATATCGGGTAAGTCACCAATTGAAGAAATTGCAAAGGAGGCAATGCACATAGAAGAGGTATCTCAGGAAAAAATAATCAAAGTTGTCGTCTTGGTCTAGAATTGAAACTTACTAAAAATAGTAAGTCATATCACGAGCACCTATTAAAAATAGCAAACTGGTCTAGAAGGTATGGGGAACATAGGGAGAAGAAATAATTTGAATTTCCACATCCAATCAAGGTTTGAAATATTCAAATTTTCGCTCTTACTAAGAATAGTAAGTTGTCTCCTTGACACTTACTAAAAATATTAAGTCATTCCAGAGGGTGAATTTCAAAAAATAGAGCATCCTGAGAGTTGAATATTCAAATTGGTAGTAGCAGTTGGAGTTCGGAGAGAAATTTTAACACTTATTGAAAATAGGAAGTTAATTTTTCAAGAAATAGCAAGTGTGAAGAGACGATCAGAATGAAGTTTCTAGAATGGGTTTTTCCACTAAATAGGTCCTTCAATAATATTCAATTCTCATCTCCTCAATGTACTATCTTTATCAGTGTATCATAAAATTTTCAAAATAATCATCTTTGGTGTCTCTCGTGGATCTTTCAAAAGTCATATCGAGAGACACTGATAGTGTCTTTCGACACAAATTACATGGTTTAGGTAACATGTGTATCATACAAAGGGTGAAAGTTGTGGTCATTGGAAAAAACATTCAACAATATTTCTTAACCCTCAATCCAAAGTGTCTATGTGCCAATTTGAAGGAGTTTCTCAGGGTGCAAGGATTTCAAAGATTCATAGTTTCACTACAAATGGAGCTTTCCATCAATGAGGACCATCAAAATTCATCAGGAATGACATCACATCTTCTCTCTCTCTCTCTCTCTCTCTCTCCAATGCTCTAATTTCACCTTGGGGTTTGCACTTTTTGATATGTCTTTAAGTGACTTTAGAAACATAATTTAAAGTTTGAGTTGCCTTGTTTTTATAAAACGGACTTAATATTTGATAGGAATATGAACAACCTAAATTTAAAATGTGACATATGAAAATTTGTCAAGAAGATGAAGAGTCATTTCTCTTCTATAATTTGTAACGAACTCCTAATTTGAGGGTCTTCTTAGACTTCTTATTTTTGAACTATTTTTTTTAATTCATCAGAGAGAGATCCTTGTGAAAAGATTAAAGAGTTAGAAAATTTATTCCATTCTCATACTATGTATAATTTGTACTTAAGCATTAATACAAGAAGGATTTTCTAGCCTTTTTTTATTGAGGGATTTATTGACATTTTGTGCCCATAAATTCGATTAGTTTTTGTTGTTATTTGTAGAGTTGTTTCTTTTTAATTTGAATGCATGTGACATAAATTCTAACTGATGTGTGCAAGACTTTGATTTTCTACTAGCAGTATTACTTCCCCTACCTCATATTATCACTCCCTTTCCCACTCTCGTGACAAATTCCTCTCTAGAAAAATATTTCTATATTTTCCGCAAGCTCAATGAAGTGCCCCTATTAGATTCTTGGCCACAAGGCCAATCAAGATAAAAATCACCTCACTCATGCATGCATTTATAGAAATTACATTATTTAAGTAGAGGGACTTAGATTCCCAAAGCATCAGCAAGAAACCCACAAGTTTGTTCACCCAATGAATTTTCTCGCAAACAGTATCTGGCACTCGCTGTGGGGAAGATTTAGAAGCATCTGCACCCAAAATAAAACTGCAAGGTCTAAAAATACAAAAAAATAAAATATGCAAAAAATTAAAAAATTAAAAAAATCAAAAATTGGAGTTGATGGAAATCCATTGCTAAAAGACACATTGTTGATTCTTTCAAATGACCTTTCATATTCCTCAGTGTCTTTTCATATTCATGTTACAAATTTTTTCAGTGCTAGAATTTGAAGAATAATTTTTTGAAGTAGAAGCCAAAGCTGAAGTGGGAGAACTAATGGTGGAAGAAGAAGAAATACCTCAACCCATTTTTGTATGGGGAAGAAATACCAACCCTCTTTCTCTTGAACCCCCTCTTCACAGTTTACCGACATATTCCTGCAAGAAATTTATTAATTTCAATGGTGATGGCACACAAATCCCTGAAGAGCACATATCAGCCTTCACCACACCATGTGGTATTCTCAGACTTGCACATGAGGACGTTGCTATAAGATTGTTTATGGAATATCTTTAAGAAAAAATAACATAATGGTTTTATCTCTTACCCGCTAGATCAATAACTCATTGGAATGATATCAAAACCAAGTTTTAGGAAATATTCAAATCTACTGAGGATTTTCAAGATCTCCTTGTTCAATTGTCTCAAATGAAGAAGGAAAAAAAATAAACAATGAGAGACTTTGTGGCTCATTTCAACTGGTTTCTCTATAGGATACTGGAAGAAGATTCACCATTTGAAAATAAATGTCAATAGGTTATTCATAAATACTCAATCGTTGGAGGTATGAATTTTCATACGAAGAGTTCAACCAAGGAATATTAAAAAATCACAAAGGATGGCCATTGAACACTATGATGATCTCATCCTCTCTAGAAAGATCAAAAATCCCTCGAGGGGTAAGGCTCAATTCCGTGGAGATGAGAGAACAAATTTGTTTCTGTGAAAATTATCAAATGAAATAGCATCGTTGAAGAGGGAAATTTTTAAATGAATGTCTTCTCAAATAAACAATAGAAATCACATTGCAAGATTACCCAAGAGGATTACCTTGGAGGCCCCACCCATTAATGCCATTTGTAGGATTCAAGAAAATGAATAAGACCTTGAACAAGAAAGTCGAGGTGGAAATTTCCTAGTAGTTGATGAACTTGAGAATGATACAAAAATCAGATTCTATGAATTTTCTGGAGGTGATGAATATGAAAAAGAAAACGCACCTAATTTCTCATGTGTGGTATTCACTCATTCACATTCTCAGAAAGGAGTACCTCCCTCCACTGCTACAAAGAAATAGAACGCTAATGATCCTCCTGTGGTAACTCTGAAAAATAAAATAATAAATCGAGGATCTCCACTCCTTCCTTGTATGGAGTCTGCACTGAAGAAGCCTTGTCCTGTAATAAGCATGAGGTCACCTACTATTCCAAGTAAGTTTTCCAATGTTTTTCAAGTTCTAAATTTAAATCTACTCCTCTAGAATATAGTGCTTAAAAATTTCTTAGTGTGCCTTTCAAAATATCATCCATTCCCCAAAGATAAAATCCTACTTTCAAACCTATCCTAACTCTAAAATCACTACCTTCATCCCCCTTGTCTGCATCTACCCCTTTTGACTATTTAGAATATGCTAACAAAGAAAAGGTGAAAATTACTGAAACTAAATATTTGCGTACTCACTCCGAATAATTTAATATATTTTATCAATATATAAGGAGTGGTAGTTTAACACCCAATTCTATAACTCCTAGTTCTAAATGAATACTACCAAACCCACTTACACCTCCATCACAAAATATGCTTTCTTTGAGTGCATCCAAGATTGATAAGGCTGAACCTTTCTATGTTTCCCTTCTCATTGGAGAATATGTATTGAACAACTGCATAATATATTTTAGTGCCTATAAAAATGTAATTCCTGGAAAGGTCACAAAGGTTCTCAAACTCACCATTACTCCATCGAGTGGATCTTGTTACTCCTTGGAGTCAAAAGAGGTTCGAATTGTAGGGAAGGTCAAATATGGGTAGGTGGCTCTTGCCAAATTTCAAGACAAGAAGGTTTTAGTGGTGATTTTGGTAGTAGACATTCCAACTTCATTTGGAATTTTACTAAGTAGGAGTTTTTGTCATCAGTTGGGGGGTAAGATCCAAATGACCTGGTCTTCTATAACCATCCTCATTAAGGGATACATGAAAAATTACTTCTAGAAAATAAGATGAGATACATAGTGCAAAAGAAAGGTAATCTAAAAGCCAATATTTTGTACCAAGATAGCAAGAAGATGAATATTTTCATAATGACTAAGGAGGAAGAGGATATTCCCATCTTGATAGGACCAAACATTCCTTCTCAGAGAGACTTGGATCTTGAGTAAGCATTGAGGAAATCTTAGTTCTAAGAGGATATACCTAATTTGCTAGATTGTGTGAAGTAGGAAGAAGAGGAAATGGTTCTTGATGATTTACAGAAGAAGAAACCATCTTGTAAGTTTGTCCACAAAGAGGATATTTTCTCATTCCCATTTGGAGATGAATATGATGTCAATCATGTCATCCATGGAGTGACAAGACTATATCATGATGAGCCCACAAAAGGTTTGAAAGAATGTTCTGTACAAGAACTGCTAAGATCCATGGAAGAAACAGAAGATCCCGAGCTTGGTCTCAAACTTCTAATGCAAGCCATAGCTTACAGGCCTAGGCATTGCATAGGGCCAAAAGAGTGGTGGAACTTCAGGAAGTGATTTTTGGAGCTTTGGGTGGAGTTAGGAGAAAAAACATAATCTTTAGAAATGGAATTCATAGCTCTAAAATATGGTGAAATCATATTTTTCACAACACTTTTTTACAATAGGTGTATAACTAGTTTTTTTCATTCTCAACTAGAGAGCCAAATCAAAAATCCACTTTTTCAGGGCATAAATGGAGGAATAAATATATGAGACCCCCAGTATTATATTCATAAGGAAATTTTAATTCAATTTCATATATATTTTTTTGAAAACATTCCATCAGTATCTCAATTCATCATTGTTTCAAGTCACCTTCAAGGTGATCTTCTCGCAGTTAGGAAATTTTTTGTGAGGAAACGTGTCAGCTCCAAGATCCTGGCATAATTTTATGTCCCTTTCATCCCTCAAGATAAGGAACATGAGGAAAAATATAATGTTCCTAGCCTTAATAAGCCCGCTGGTCACACATAGAACCTCTCAGATCACTAGTTTAGCTCTCAGTTGCTTGTTGAAGCATATCCCTTCACTCGCTCAGATCGTGAAAAGTGTCACATGGAGGCACAATGTGAAAAATTATGACCCCTGTGTCCCTTTTGAAAAGGGACATGAAAATTTTCCTAGCCTCTTGAAGCCCTCAGGTAATCCATGTGACCCTCTTTAGTGCAAATTTCAAGCTCGTAAGAGCTAGTGGAGCCAAATGCACAGATGTTGGATTGCCACCAAGTTTCGCATTGAGGTGCATTGTGAAAATTGATGTCAATTAATTATAAAGGGACATAGGGGAATGAAAAATGTTCCCAGCCCCAAGTTTCCTGTGGTTCTTCATACGACCATTTTCCAGCCCCCAAGAGCTTCCAACAAGCTTTTTGGCCAAAATGCACAACCATTGGATTTCCGCAAAGTGTCGCGTTAAGGCGCGGTGTGAAATTTGATGTCACTTTAATCCCTTAATTATTAAGGGACATCAGGGATACTAAAATTTTCCCCACCCCTGATGAGAATTTTTTAAATTCTTTCAAGCTCACACCCAGCTTTAGTTCTCGTCGCTTCTTATTCAAAGCTCTGTACCTACCAAAGCTATGTTCATGTTTGCACACAATTCACCATTTCTAATCCAAACCATCACTTTCATGGCCACCAAACCCTTCAATCCATAAAAATTCATAGGTTTAAATTAATATATTGATCGAAAGAGTAAGGGAAACGAAGAACGAAGGAGAAAAGCAAAGATATCCATCTGAAAATCTCCATTACCATGAGACAAATATTTAAAGATATCTTGTAAACCGGTGCATGAAATGAAGAGCAATTTTTTTATGATTTATTATTTTTTAGATGACATAAAACCTCACCTTCAAATTCCCCTTCACTAGTACAAATCACTCACAGTAAATAAATCTCCCTTTTGTCTCAACAAAGACAAAATTTGGATTTCCTGTCAAACCAAAAATCGGTTTGAAGATAAATTTAACCAGTGGAACTAGAAGCAATAAACCAAAATGAACATTTTATTTTTATCACAAATGGATAAGAAAACTAGACCTACAACTTTTAAGCTCTGTCAATGGCTACTGTGTTCAGAGCTGCCACTAGGTCAAAATTTTGAAATTTTAAAATCTCACAAACTGGTGATTGGGTAAGAATAAGATTTTAGATGGATGATATTGGTAAAAAAACCATATCTAAAAACATAATTCTTTCATGATCCTACCCCCATAATCTCATTCTCTAAAAATAACAACTCTTCTACATGGGGAACTGCTATTTCAGTTAAGTCGCCAATTGAAGAAATCACAAAGGAGGTAGTGCACACAAAAGAGGTATCTTAGGAAAAAAAAATTGAAGTGTTCATCTTGGTCTATAATTGACACTTACTAAAAATAGTAAGTGGTCTCATGAGCACCTAATAAAAATAGAAAACTTGTCCAAAAGGTATGGGAAACATGGGGAGAAGAAAAAATTTGAATTTCCATATCCATTCAAGGTTTGTAAGAGTAAAATTTTCAAGCTTAGTAAGAATAGTAAGTTGTCACCTAGGCACTTACTAAAAATAGTAAGTCATTCCAGAGGGTCAATTTCATAAAAGGGAGCATTATCAGTGTTAAATATTCAACTTGGCAATTACAGTTGGAGTTTAGAGAGAATCTTTCACACTTAAAATAATAACTTGCTTCTTCTAGAAATAGTAAGTGTTAAGAGAGGACAAGACTCAAGTTTATAGAAATGGCATTCCCACTGAATATTGCCTTCACTAAGATTTAGTGCTCATCTCCTTATTGTACTATCTTCATTAGTGGGTCATAAAATTTTCACAAGAAGCATCTTTGGGGTCTCTCGTGGATATTTCAAAACTCATATTGAGAGACCCTGATAGTGTCTTTCAACACTTATTACATGGTTTGGGTCATAGGTATATCATACATAAGGTGAAATTTGTGGTCATTGGCAGAAACATTAAACAATGTTTGTTAACACTCAATCTAAAGCATCTGTGGGGAAATTTGAAACATTTTATTATGAGTTTGAAGATTCATATTTTCACTACATTTGGAGCTTTCCATCAATGAGGACAATGGATTTCATCAAGAACGACATATCCTCTTCTTTCTCTCTCTCTCTCTCTCTCTCTCTCTCTCTCTCTCTCTCTCTCTCTTCTCCTCCCTCCCAACGTTCTCTCTCTTTAATTTTCTAATTTTGTGTTTGGGTTTGGACTTTTTGATATGTGTTTAAGTGAATTTAGAAACATGATTTAAAGTTTGAGTTTTCTTGTTTTTATAAAAGGGACTTAATATTTGATAGGAATATAAACAACCTAAATTCAAAATGTGACATATGAAAATTTTATAGGAAGATGAAGAGTCATTTCTCTTCTCTAAATTGTAATGAACTCCTCATTTGAGGGTCTTATTAGAATTATTAGTTCTGAGCTATTTTTTGTGAATTCATGAGAGAGATATCCTTTTGAAAAGAGCAAAGAGTTAGAAAAATTCTTCCATTATCCCATATTCTCAAATGTCTTCCATTCTCATACTATTTAAAATTTCTTCTTGAGTTTCTAGCCTTTTTTGACCAAGGGATTTATTGATACTTTGTGATTATAAATTCTAATTGGTCTTGTTGCTATTTATAGAGTTGTTTCTTCTTAATCTTAATGCATTTGATGAAACTTCTAACTGATTTGTGCAAGACTCTAATTTTTTACTTGCATCATTAGTTCCCCTACCTCATATTCTCACTATGTTTCCCGTTCTCTTGAAAAATTCATCTCTAGTAAGATATTTCTATCTTTTCTATAGGGTCAGTAGCGTGCCCTTATTGGATCCCCATCCGCAAGGCCAACAAGGATAAAAATCACCTCACTCGCACATGCATATACGGAAGCTCCAAGTTTTAAGTAGAGGGACTTAGATTCTTGGAATGTTGGCAAGAAACCCACAAGTTTTTCCACCTGAGAAATTTTCTCACCAACAGGTTGCCAAGTATATCAAGTAGAGAGTACCAAAATAATCAAGGATGTGGTTACCTAAACAATAAGGGAATCAATTTTTAAAATAATCCAAGAGAAAATCAATTTTAGGTGAACCAAAAAAAAAGACCCATAATATATTACATGTGTGATAAATATGTACATGTCACCAATCAGCGCCCAAATATTGAGTCTAACGTGTGTGTATTCTATCATGAAAGATGAACAAATGATTCATATAGTTTCTTGAAAATAGACCAATTTTATAAGAATGGTGGAACTAAAATAAAACCATTAGGAATGAAGAAAAAAACTACTCAAAATTTCACAAGGGTACCACAAAATGAATCATCCCTATAAAATAATAAATACCAAGTAGATTAGAATAAGTAAATGCTCGAGAAGGAATAAATTAATGTCACAAAAAAATGAAGAAGATGAGGATGAAATATTTGGTATAGATTTTAGTACATAACAACACAATAATTATTTTTTAATATTAAAAACTATATATTACTACATTAGTAGGCCTTATATATTCATTAAGATAAGATTTAGGCATGATTACATCCCTACAATATCTTCATATGTTCCTATTTATTTGATAAGTTATATTAACAACTCATGTGGAAATAATAACATACCAATATCACAGAGTGTGATTTACTAAAAAATATTGTATGTACTAACAAATATATCCTACACAAAAATAATAATAAGGAGCACTACCAATATGTTTCTAAAATTTTCCCTTAGTATGAACATGGGAGAAATAACTTCCTATAACTAAGTATCATATCACTCCAAATATTGCACATGGTCTGTACAATCACATTAACTATATGAACTACATAAAGTATAAATAGGTACCCGTCAACCTATTTATGTTAATACATGTTTTATGAAATAGGTTCCTTTAACCAACTCATGAAAACACATCAACTGAACAAAATAATATAATAATAAAAATTCCCTCTATGGTCATTTTTACTCCTATCACAAAAGAAAGGAACCCCATGCACATCATCCTATCACCCAGTGAAATCTGAGTGCTCACCCAAGGCACACGCGGCTACCGAGTCTCTCTTTTATGTGAGTTTAGTGGGAAACATCATCTATTATTAGTGTAAGATATTTTAGAATGGAATTTTAAGACATACAAGAACCATAGGGCTCAGAAAAGCGTTTAGATCCTTGAAGTCACTTCAGACCAAGTGTTTAACAGAATCCATAACACATATTGTGACAAAAAGAAAAATACAAGCATTCATACTTAGCATGAAAGGAAAGAAAACTCATAAGAGAGAAACATGCATCAGAATCATTGATATTCATGTATATGTTATGACAAGAACCTTATTACGTCCATAGAACCATTACAGAGGGTCGCAGAGAAGTAGACTGTAGTCATCCATTGCACTAGACTTAATGTAACTAAGCTACCCAAAAGAAAATTTACAACCCCTAGGCCTAGTGCATTCTCTCCCGAATACAACTATTCATTGACAAAGTCCTTGCAACATTTCTACAGAGCTCTGCTCACTCCTTAGGTATCTATCAAGATACTTGTATGTATATCTCCATATGTATATCTCTTGATGTATATGTATATCTATGTTTTTGTCTCTGCAGGTGCTTGTATTTATAGCTTTCCTATACTGTTAACCCATCCTCCAGTGCCCTCAGATCCAGTGCCAAGTGTCCAAATATGGTCCTCCATGTGAGCATGCTTCTCCAGGCATGATCTCTCCACTTTATTCCATGATGTTATTCTAGAAGATTCCATCGCAAGCATGCTCCATCCTAGACCAACCTGTCATCAGGATGACATCTTATCCACGCACAACTGGGCCATGATTTTCACATGTTCTTCCCTAGATGTCCAAAATGACTAAGTCCAATTCCTTTCATGCATCTAGCATGCTACATTATTCCTTATACCCTTCTCTTGTGTGCTTTTACCTTGCGCACCATTCCATAAATGGGACCTTGCACGCCTACGTTCCTTTATACATGGCCAATATTCCAAGGGTCCAACATCACCCCATAGTACACCTGTTCTCCATCTGCAGAAACAATCTAATTAGCAAGAACGTAGGCTTCCTTAAAGAACAAAGGTTTATTCTTACATTTTATAAAAGAATAAAGGAATGAAAGAATAGTGGAAGAATGAAGAATGGGGGGGCATCAATTCAGCAAGCTGGGAAAATCCCTCCATAAGTCTACCTCCAGCTTGTTCCAAATGTCGACCTCACTGTATGCCTTCAGGTAGAGGTCTCTGACCAGGATGCTCACCTCGTCAAAGCTCAAGCCAATTACTTGGGTGCCCAAAGTTTCCACAATCTTCTCCATCTCCTTTCCTATGTCTTTGAGTGTGTCCATCCTCCTGGTAATCTAAGGATATAGTTCTTTCATTCGGGCCTTGATTGAGCTCCTTAAAGCTTCAATCACCTTAGATTTTCTTTCCACTTTGGTAATAACCTTGTCCCTCTCTGTTTTTCCTTTGTTCTTCTCCTGGAATTCCTTCAGCTCTGTTTCAAGTGTGGCAACCAAGGAGCTTGCTACTTTATCCCTGTCTGCGCAGGTATCATATGCAGCCTCAATAGATTAGGTAGTGACTTTAACTTATGCAAGCACCTAGTTGTACTTCGCAATGAGTGCTACCACCTTCAACCTATCCTCCTCCTTTAAGCATGTAGCTACTTCTTCTGTAGACTCCAGGGCCAAAGGTCTTCTCTCCATAGTGAGGACGTGCATTAGATCTTCTATACATTCTATAAGGGATGATTAATTATGTGATGGTGGTGCTAAGTCTAGGTGCTTTAGAAGGATGAAACCCTTGATATATTGCATCCTCTTGTACACTTCCTACACCTTTGTCTTCTCTTCCTTTAACTCGTGCCTTAGCTATGTGTTGATCAGCTCTTCTTGTTTCACCTTTTTCTTAGATTGTTTCTTTGAATTGTTGATGAAACAGATAGGGTAACGAGCATAGGAGGAATACCTGTTCAAATGTCAGTTAATGGGTTGCTATGCACATATGAATTCCAAATCCACAGCTAATCGTGAGAGCTTCCCTTTGGCTAGGAGGAACTACCTATAATGAAAGCAAGACCACCAGAAAAATTAAACAATATGTGTAGTGAACTACCTAACATAAGCTAGATCTGGGCAGTATGATACTTACTAGATGGCTATCAGTCCACTGTTTTAAACAAATTAATGCTGAAAAAAAGGTAAATCCTATTGTTATTTTAAAATGATTTAGGTATCTCGCTTAAAACACAATAAGAAATTGATCTAATCTAATAGGTTAAGCTAGAATATAATCCATAGGTCAAATCGTTGGTTCTGGGTTCTGCAGGTCAAATAAAGGTCTCAGGTATGTCACAGGTGAGTGAAGGTGAAGTAAAATGAGGTGGGTAGGTCTCTATTTATGGTTGTGTGGGAAAAAATAGAGACCGACGCCGGTCAGGGGTGACCGATCGTGGTTAGGTATAACTAGTGCTAGTTACTGTGAGATCTGGGAATGTCACAAAATGGGGTTTTGGTCTTGTTTGTGATTGTACAAAGGATTTTGGTTGGTCAGGATGAGGTAATGGGTGACTAGAGTAGGTTTTGGAAAGGTTTTTTTGGGTCTATGGAGGTGAAAAGTGTTGGAGATGGTCAATAAGGAGCAAGATAAACAATGGGTGATAACATAATGATGAAATGAAATAACCAAGAAAGTATGATGTTATACTTACTTGGATTTCATTTTTGAAAGTATGTGTGTGAAGGATGGAGGTGCTAATGATGGGTTTGGAGGATGAAAGTTATCACCAACTAAAGAAAAGCTTTTGCATGGGCTGCATGTATGCTCCTCTTTGCTTAGATAGATCTGAACATGGCTGGGATGGCTGTGCAGGAGAAGATGCTCAATCTTCTTCCTTGGATGTGAGTTCTTGATGGAATTGACTCTCTGAAAATGCAGTTGTCTTTTGAGATCTCGTTCTTGCTCATCAACTTTCTTGCTTCTAACTTCCAGCTCCAAAATTCCAACCTTGAGAATAAAGTTGTTTTAGGGTTAAAAAGGGGGTAACCGATGGCGGTCCAGCTTAACCAGCAATGGTTAGGGGTAACCGACGTCGGTCAAGGTGGGATTTCCTAGGTTTACCAAACTTAGGGGAGATCCTCTTGATTTCCTTGGATCTTGTGTCATTGTCCTGCGGATTCAACTGGGATCTTCTTGTGAGTATGTGGGAATGTGGTTAGAGGGAATGTAAGCATTGATGTTTATGGCTTGGGTAAGTCTTAGTTAGGTATGGAAACTTACTAAGAATAGGTCTTAGGTTGAGTTAACTAGGTGAGGTGTCTAAGTGGACTTTTTGTGTGGATATTATCTAAATTAAGATATTTAAATAATAAATATGGTGAGGATAATGAGTTAATTTAATTAAATTAATTAAATTAATACTAGTAGGGTGAAGGGGGGTGTGAGCTAATTTTAGTGTCTATAATTTTCCCCTTTTTGTTGTGTAGCTTGTATTAGTAAGCGATGCTAACAAAAATAAGATGTGGTTGGCCCAATGTGGGGGTGAAGGTGATCCACCTCAAACCTATAACTGACGAAGTAGTAGGCTGAAGCGGTGAGTGGTTTGATAAAAGGTAAATGTGAGGAAAAGGTAAGTGGGTGCAGGGGAAGAGGGTGAAAGGTCTACTCGGGTGATTTAGGTAATGGGTCAAGGTCAAAGGTAGCAACAATCAAACACACACACATGTATAAACTACAACACGCTACCGGGTTGAAGAGCAGGAAAAATCTACATCGTCTAAGGTCGATAGGTTTATCCAAACAAGGGTGAAGTGAATATGGTATCCAAGGTATAGGATAAGGTTAGGAAACAAAATGTCGGTTAGGCGCAGGAATGTTTAGGTATGTTCTGGTATGCCAAAGGTAGGGTCAGGATAAACGGTCAAGTCAATAGGCTAGGTAAGGTGATTAGGTCAAAAACATGGGTAACAATGCCGCAAGGTATAGTGAACATGAGAGGTCAAAGGTCACTAGTGATGGTCTAGGTCTAAATATTGAGATCACGACATGGGTAAGGCTGAGGTAGGGATAAAATAATAAGGTGTCGACAGTGGATGCAAGGAGATTGAAGAGGTTGGAGGGCCAGAGGTGAAGGTAAAGTGGTCTAGGTAGGTGTAGTGGAGGAAAAATAAAGAGGAGGTAAGGAAAAGGAGGTAAATGTGAGAGCAGTGAGTATGTAGGGTAATCGACATCAGTCGTAATGAACAGATAATGGTGTAGGGTAATAGACAACAGTAGTATAGGGCAGAAGACTGGAAGTAGTCAAGGGTTAGCCGATGTCAGTCGGGTCGGGAAGGGTATAAAAAATGGAAAAAATATGTTTGAAAAGTCAGTTGTGCATTTAGAAAAAGGAGAAAAGGAAAAGAAGAGAGAAAAGAGGAAGAGGACAAAAGATTACAATAGAGAGCTCTATTGGCGAGTCACATAGGTGAGAGTGGTTGAGTGAGAGGTGGGACCACGAGATCAGATGGCACGGTTTGTGTCGCTGAGGATTGGTTGAGAGATTTGGAGGTTAGTTGAGGATGTTAGAGGCCGGAGAGGGCTCAAGAGGAGCGGTGTAGAGGCCGTAGGTGCCACCATGATGGTGGCAACAAGATCAAGTAGGATTTGAACCTTTGGTTTTGATTTTTGAGTTAATTTTATGTAAGATGTAAAAAAATATAAAAAAGGGGGGGTTTGGGGAGAAATAATTTCAAAATGGGAAAAAGATAGGGAAAAGGTAATCATGGATGGTAAGGGGTAGGGAAACAGGGTAATGTAGGAGCAATTAAGGGTGTAAAGAGGGATTTGGGTGGGGATAATGTCAAGGAAGGGAAAAAGTAGGGTTGGAAAGTTCGGGCGGGCGGTGTGACAATGACCGATGTCAGTGGGTAGTGACCAGTGCCAGTCACAAGAACAGTGACCGGTGCCAGTTAAAAGGAGATCGTGGTTGGTCAGGGGAAACCAAGGTAAGTTATTCCTAAGTGGAAATTGGAATAAAAAATGAAAGAGAGTAAGGGTAGGGTGGGAAAGAAGGTGGGTGAGAGGGGAAGGGGTTAGGGTGAGAAAGTAGGGTAGGTGGGTAAAGGGTGAGGGTGGGTCACAGGTGAGGGTAGGGTAGGTAATGTTTGGGTGGATGGGTTTGGGTAGGTGTGGGTGAAGGTGAGGGGTCGCTATGTACGGAAGCTGGGTTTTGGTCGAGGTGTGGGTTCGGGTGCGGGTCGCTAGGTCAAGGTCGAATAGGTTTGGGTAGGTTTGGTTGAGGGTAAGGGTAGATAGGTTCGAGTGGATGGGTTTGGGTAGGTGTGGGTGAGGGTTAGGGTAGATAGTTTCGGGTAGATGGGTTAAAAATAAGGTAAGATGGGAAGGTGGACTAATACATTGTTTTTGTGGGATGCAGGTGAGAGACGAGCTATGGATGAGAGCCCGGGTGCCACCCTTGTTATTAAGAGTATGGGCAATCATGACACAGGCGAAGTGGCGTCATGTAACAAAGGTGGGATTGATAGGGGTGAGGCGCTACTAACATGTAGTCCAAGAGGTGATTCTTATGGTTTCCCTCATTGATAGATGGGACTCAGTAACCAATACCTTCCATTTGTCGATGGGTGAGATGATGATCACCCTGGAGGACATCTACAGGATCCTGCGGTTGCACATATTGGGGGCCCAGGTTTATTCTATCTCTTTAGAGGTGTCGAAGGAGTTACTGGTACCCATTTTGGTGATGGTGTAGCACACCTGACATTCCATAGTGCTATCATGAGCTATGGAGTGATGTATAGAGCTCATCCAGAAGAGATGAGGTTAGTGGTACTTGTGATGGAGGTAGTGTGCTATTTTGCACTACCAAATGTAGAGGGGGGAGATTCCCAAGGTCGTTGATTGGGGTCCTCCATGACATGATGATACATCGGACATGACTTACATGGGCACCTACATTGCTGACACAGGTGTATAGAGAGGTATGGCCCTATGGGTGACTGTGGAGGTTTAGCATTTGTTGCGTTGTACTACTAAATTATGAGGCATACGAGCACATTGTTTTTGTTTGACCAGTGGGGATGTTCCGGGCAGATGCATCCACATAGAGAGTTTTGAGAGTGTGATACAAGTGGTGGGTACCGGATATGGGAGAGGCCTGAGGTGCCAGAGCTATGCATGATGTAGCTTATTATAGGAGGTTGTTAGAGGGGCTATCTGGGGTGGATGTCATTTGGAGGCTGTATGTGGGCTTCCCCTTATACAGACAGATGGTCACAGAGCTAGTTGGGCTACAGATACATCTATGGATAGAGGGGAGGAGAGTGGGCAAGCATGAGCGGATACCCATAGAGTGGGTTAGATGCCAGTTTTTATTAGTCCAGAGTGTACCGCCTCCATTCTCTCAGTACCGGAGAGATGATGTGGAGAGACCTATGTCTCCACCATGACCCACAATATTAACTTAAATGGAGGAATAGCTTGTAGATACTTTGATTGATGTTGCTGGGGTTGCAAATGGGTATAGGTAGTGGTGGGAAGCACAGTTAAGAGCTGTACCACCTAGGCTAGGGCAGCCAGACTTAGCCACAATCATGGTTTAGAGAGACGCCCTATAGCGGAAAGTGGCTACATTGGTGACACAACTTGGGATCATGCAGGGGCAGCTGACAGGTATAGAGGAACAAGTTGCCACATTACAAGCCCAGACAGTGACATTGTAGGCTTAGGTAGGGCATGGATAGGTACCTGCAAAGGTGGAGGTAGGGGGAGATAGAGATGGAGAGGAGGTAGGTGGAGATGGAGGGTAGATATCCACCCTACAGGCGCATGTGCAGGCTTTATAGGGCCAGTTGGCCATAGTGTAGGGCTAGGTTATGGGTCTTTAGGGCTAGTTGACAGTAGCATATGCATAGATTACTACCCTATGGGCCTAGCTACAAGCACATGCACAAATTCCAAGGCCAAGTCAAGTTCTAGTACCAGCACAGGGCTCAGTGCAGGTTTAGGGATAGGGTCCCATTATACAGGTACCCATGCAGGTATTGGGACCCATTGTTCCTCCACAAATAGTGCCCATGCCTAGGTTTAGATATTCCCTAGGAGAGGCACGGAATTACCAAGATCATTTGTTAGCTTCCGGGCTAGATGTGCCCTCCTATGCCAAGTATAGAGCACAACAGGCTTCCAGTGAGAGGATTGTTATACAAAATGTACCCCTGCTCATTTTTTGTGGCTAGCTCCTCTCATTTTTTTCCTCTCTTGTGCCTTAGTCATAATACTTTTATTTTTAGGAACTCAAAACCTTCTGTAAATGACACCATTGGATAGAGCTCTTTCTCAGCTTTCAAGAAAGGTAAAGTTTTCCTCCTAACTCCATGTATTTTTGAAGTTATGGCTCAGCGGAATTTTTTGGAAAAATTTTCCCCTGAAAGGCCCACAGCCAATGAGATGCCACCATGTGGCACCTAGAGTGGCGAAGCATGGGGAAATTTTGGAAAATTTTCCAAATGACCAAAAAGGTGAAAAAATTTAAATTTTTGCCCGCCAACCCGATTTGGCCCTGTTTTTCCCTAAAACTTCAAATGGCCATATCTTTCGATCCAAAGCTCGGTTTTTCACGTTATTTATGTCAATGGAAAGATGGTGAAATTATCTACAAGATTCTGGGGTCATTTTTACATTTTTATGGAGTTTGGATAGAGAAATTTGAAAAACTCCTCTAGCACGTGGTCATGGACAGAAATGACATTTCAACCACTGTTTTTAATGAAGAATGGCTCGCATTCTCTCCCAACATGGCTAAAAATGTCATGGGATGGGTATGTAAGGATGCCCATGCTATTTTGAATGTGTTTTGGTCAATAGTTGAATCCATTCCACATTTTCCCACATTTCTCTCTCCTGGGCTTGTCCCTTACACTGTAAAAGCCAGATTTGGCTCATTTTCAAAGGGTTGAACATTTTTTGTGTATTACAAGTCCCCTTTCTCACCTTGGAAGTGATTTTGGTGGAATATTAGACCTTTTCTAAGAACTGCAACTCATTTTTTCCTCCCAGGTGTTATAATGCAAGTGATTTTGATGTTAAAATAACAATATAGGCCCTGTGATTAATTTTTCATCCTCTGCTGGTGTTGTTTGACTAATTTCTAATTCTTCATTACAATTATTAGTTTGTGCATGTTGTTTTGTTACATTTATGAATTGTGTCAATTCACAGAACTGAGAAATGCTCACACTCCTTTTGGTGCATCACCTATTAGCATTAGTTTTAGTTTATCTGCATTCTCTATCTCTGTCTCCTTTGGAATTTAGGGTAGGATTAGGAATTTAAACCTCTACAACTTGTAAGTAATAAATCTGATCAGAGGAGTTGAGGAACCAACCTCTAATCTGGATATTCCTTTCCCATTTTACAAGTCCCACACTTGGGGAGAGGATTCAATGTTGTGGAATCACACTGGATGTATAAAATATCAAACTAGAAATCTGATCAACATCCAGGGGTGCTACTGATTTGCAACAACAGTTTTGGCATGCCCGGTGGGACCTTAGAGGTCTTCATCTTCATTACAACAAAATTTATGTGCATTTTTTTCAAGTTTCTTTCTTTAAAAGAGCTATAAATTACACATCTGGCGACTCCAAGGAAGAAGAATCAGCTGGTTTTAGTAGTGCAGACCTAAAAGCTCATGAGAAGAATCAACACAAGGTCAAGAGCTAGAGAGGAAGAGGTGCTTTTTGAATATCTGTAGTTATCTCCAAGAATAAGGCAAAGTGGGAGGAGAATCCAAAGGTCTCCATCTCCACCAAATAGAACTCTCTCAACTCCTCCACCTGGTAGGCCTTTCATTCAATCAACAAGGGTTCTAAGGCCAATCAGAATGGCACAAAACAACCCCTATGTCAATTTCACTGGCAGCAGCCCACTTGCTCTCAATGCACAAAATCCAATCCCAGTTGCAGCATTGAAGAATATTCCATACTTCACTGGAGAAAATCAGACCTCACCTGGTGATCATGTTAAGGATATTGCTAACATTTGTGCAATCCATGAGATCAATGAGATGCAAGTTGCTGTCAAACTGCTGGCATCTTTATTCAAAGGGAAAGCTTTGCAATGGTTCAGGAGTCTTGCCTTAGGTTCTATTTAAAATTGGAATCAACTATGTATAGCCCTCCATGAGTAGTTTGGGGAAAAGGGAGACAACTTTTCCCTTTTGGAGCAGCTGACAACTATCAAAAGAGCTCCGAATGAGCAGCTGGCTGATTTTAATTTCAGATTTCAAAGGACTTGGGAGAGAATTCCAGTGGCAGTCAGGCCAAAAGTAGAAGGTGCTTTTCTGTATTACCTTAAAGCTTTAAATTCTGATATTTCTATGTTAATTCAGTCCATGGGAGGCAAAAATATCCCCATTGCTTATAGCATTGCCATTAGAGCTGAAAATTGTTTGATTCAAGATGGCAAGCTAGCTCCTAGGCCTCCAATGCCATTATTTCCAAGTTTAGAGAGCCCAAGTACTAGCCAAGTTCCTAATTTAGCTTCTATTCCCACTCCTAGAAATCAGAATTCAAGTGAAGCTTCCGCCTCATCTTCTAGTGCCTCAAATGAGATTCAAGAAGTCATGAAGCAATTGCAAAATCTAGGTAATGAGCTGGTTACACTCAAAAGGTAGCAAGCTCGAGGTTTTAGACCTTCCTTCCAGCCTCAAGCTCAGCCTAATAGGCAGCCATATCAACCACATAGACCACCCAATCTAGCTGCAAATCTAAATCAAGCAAGGCCTCCTGCCAACAGACCATTTCAGCCCTATAATCCCAATGCTACATCTGCATCTAAAGCATTAGTGCCAGTACAAAACAATATAGCTCAAGAGTATGATTGGTGTTTCCCATGCGATGAACCTCATAACCAGTCCATGTGCTTCAACAGTGCCTTGAATCAAGCATTAATGGTGATAGCAACTGGTGTGGAGGGTGAAGGTAGTCAAGGAAATAACCAGCAACAAGAAACATTCCAGCAATAATCAGCTCTAGATGATACCACACTTGTAAACTGGCAGGAAGAAGATTTTTGTGGCATGAATCAAATGATTTACCAAAGTGTTGTAGCCAACACAAGGTCAAAGAGAAGAAATTTGGGTGAAGAACAGCCATTGGCCCCAAGTAATTCACGACCTTCTGTCACTCCACAAACTATTGGCAAACAAAATGCAATCCCAAGCACACAAGGATTGCCTAAAACAGCCCCTAGGCCAACCCAAATGCCAGTTGTTGCTGCCCATGTGTAAGGAATGAATGTGTAGGACAAGGGACATCAGAGGGATACTTCATCTCCATTTAGTATCATTGATCAGATGAAGAAGACAAATGTAAACATATTAATGTGGGAATCACTATCTATCCCAGGCCAAAGAGATTTGCTACAAGCTGCCATGAAGGACTGGTCAACTTCAAATCAGCAAGTCCAAATGCAAGAGAAGGTGCTCACAAATGCTGCCCAGCCTGAGGGGAATCATGGAGGACAGCAAGGTAAAATATTGAAGCCCCCTCCATTCTATGTTTTATTGATCATTGGAAGAGAAGAAATTTGGGTGAAGAACAGCCATTGGCCCCAAGTAATTCACGACCTTCTGTCACTCCACAAACTATTGGCAAAAAAAATGCAATCCCAAGCATGCAAGGATTGCCTAAAACAGCCCCTAGGCCAACCCAAATGCCAGTTGTTGCTGCCCATGTGCAAGGAATGAATGTGCAGGACAAGGGAAAGCAGAGGGATACTTCATCTCCATTCAGTATCATTGATCAGATGAAGAAGACAAATGTAAACATATCAATGTGGGAATCACTATCTATCCCAGGCCAAAGAGATTTTCTACAAGCTGCCATGAAGGACTGGTCAACTTCAAATCAGCAAGTCCAAATGCAAGAGAAGGTGCTCACAAATGCTGCCCAGCCTGAGGGGAATCATGGAGGACAGCAAGGTAAAACATTGAAGCCCCCTCCATTCTATGTTTCATTGATCATTGGGAACCAATTAGTACGTAATTACATGATTGATTCTGGGGAAAGTAGTTCAATAATGCCCAAGAAAATAGCTGATCAGTTGGGAATTCAGTATGAAACCATATCCAAAGGGGTGGTGTAGTTGGATGGGACAGTAGTAAAAATAGTCATGGTGATTAAAAACTTGAGTCTTACTTTGCATGCCTATCCCAACGTGGTTGTTTTGTAAGATGTCTCAGTAATAGACCTTCCACTACTCTTTGCCCTATGTTTGTCAAGGGATTTCATAGCTAGGATTGGAGGTTACTGTACGTACCCAAAATTGTAAGGTATTGTACTATCGGAACAGTGTAATAAGTTCCCTAATGATGATACAGGTCTCTTCGCAAGGTGTTCGGGATCCAGAAAAGCTCTCAGAGTATGCGTTAACATCCCACATGCCCCGCTTAGCCACTGCACCCTTTGTTTTCCCCTTTGTCCCTCTTTCCTTGGCCTTTTGATCTTCAATGACGAAACCATGGCCCTGTAGGGCGACGGTCTCGTAACTGCCGCCCTGATCAGGGCAGCGGTCCTGTAACCGCCGCACTGCTTAGAGCAGTGGTCCTGCGTGCGTTTTCCAGAATGCTCTTTTGACGCGACTCGCGTGAAATATCACAATTCACCATCTTTTCCTTGCCGAATTGAGCATGCATTTATGTTTTTGGTCCCTTGGAATAGTGTTTTTCCTTTTTTTATTGTTTAGGAGTTCAATTTGGTTTTGATTTTTGGGTGATTGAATTCCTATAAATGCATGGCTTGTGCTCAAACAAATGGCCTAGATTTTGAAGACTGATCTTTGCTCTCATCTCCTCATTTTTAGTATTTTAGCTTGTTATCTTGTTTAAGAAGCCATAGTTTCAATTCACTTGCATGTTTAGTTAGTATTGTTCAGCTGTTGGTAAGCCACATACCCATCTTGTGCAGGCAGTGCTGTTATTTCATCCAATCCGGTCTAAAGTTTGTCCTCTGAATTTCTCTTTGCATTAGATTTAGCTATTATTTTACTTAGTAGTACTTGTTTTAGTTCATTTGCATGCTCAATTAGCATTGTCCAGCTGTTGGTAAGCCACATATCCAGCTTGTGCAAACAGTGTTGTTGTTTTATCCAATCCATTGGAATTAGAATAGCTTAGGAAGCCATTAAAGTTGCAGGTTTTGCTCTTCAAATAGGAAAGTTTCAGGTTCTGGTCACTTCATATTGCATGACTCACAGTAAAATCCTGCTAGGAATCGCATAAGCCAAGCTCTCTACTCTTGCGCTATCCCTCTCCTACTCGCATTTTCGGTCTGCATTCTGAGCTGTCCTTGTCCCAATATCTACTCCTGCCTATGCTAGCATTACACGACTTTTTTGGATCCACGTGAACATGAAAGAACGAGGAGATCACACTGAGGGGGACAAGATCAACACACGCACAATCGGAAATTCGCCACTGTTTATGCGGAATCTAGGTTTAAACTTTCAAAGTTCTAGTTAGAATCATATCAAATAGAGTAGATAAATTGCTTCATTTCAGTGACTTTTATTCTCGATATTGCCAGGGAAGGTTGTGAGGATTGATAGTTTCTGAGAAACTATGATTCACTCCTCACTTCTGAGGTAGGATCGAGAATCTTGCAGATAGATTAGACGAACTATTTTATTTATTTAGAATAAATCTACAAATTGCATAGGCTGAAATAACTACACTCAGTTATTTTGTCTGTTTTAAATTATGGTTTAGTAGTTATTCCTAGATACACTTAAAATAGTTTGCTTTCCTTAAAATTCTTGAAAGATTTCTTAGAGAGAATAGAAGTTATATATATGTTTTAGATTTATTCCATGTAGTTAGAATTTGCTTCGTTACAGTTATATTTACATTTTATTTTGTATGACAATCACGGGACCTCAGGAGCCCAGAGAATATATATTTGAGCCAATCATGCCTCAACCAAACCTTGTCACAGCAATAATTGACATAGACCAAAATATCAGAATACAAGTATTCCGAACAACCACAGATTTACAACTGATCAGTTCTCAATTAAGAAGGTTAAACATAGAAGACGACCAACCACACACGTTTTTGTCAAACCAACCAAACTACAGATTGCCCTAGGTAAACACTCACATGACTGTAGAAGGGTTCGAAAGAGAACAAACCTTTGGTTGTGATCCTTTGGTCCCACAGCCAGGTGCAGGAGACACTCTCACAGATATAGATACCAGTCTAAGGATCCAGGTTGCACGAACGCCTTTGAGATATTATGAGAAAATCACACAGATAATTGGTCCTAAATATAGAAGCTGAGAAAGCATATGATTATTGGATACTAGGGATTAGAACTTGATTTCACGCATGACTATAACAGGGACTGCAACAACCAAGAGTATATGGTTGTGATCCATAGATCCCACAGCCCAACGAGTCCACAAGTCAATTAGATATAGACGTTGGCTTACGCACACTAGTATTCCAATCCACTCCACTTCCACCCATCATCATCGAACAATTGTACTTACTAGATATAGCGGCTAACGAAGCTAGAGAATTCTGAACTAGGCCAGAGAATCGTCCATAGAGTCAATTGTTTTCACCATCCACTTATATGACCTTATCTTGAGACATACACGAAACCTATCCCAGGTCATTTTCCACGTATTCCCACAACCCATAGATCGAATCATGCCAGAGCTTGATATTGATTGGAGCCTTCGAGCAGTCATCCTTGCCGATCGATCTATCACACCAGTCCAAGTTAGAAGGGCCTTCTTTGCCTTAGATTCACAAATTCCACTAGTGCGTGTCGAAGACATTAGACTACCTAACTAGTTTGTCTGAATCCAACACATATTCAACCCCCACAGGCTGTCTCGGCATGACCTCAAGAGGTCAGGTACGTGGAAGAGTCACTTGTAGATTCTCACGCTCGCCTATCAGCTTTTCCATCGTAGTAAATTGGTGAGACTCGATGTGAAATAAACTAGGCATTAGTGATAGCTGATGCAAGGATCCTAGTTTCACGTTCGGAGTCATAATATCATGTTTCCATTCACAAACAACCTAAGCTCCTTCCCATTATTCTGTGGGAATGACACTATACCCCCGAATATGTTCAAGGATTCTAATGAATATGGCAGTTGCCTCTTGGGTCAATGAGAAATTGTGCACTCAACAGAATTTCCAATCATCACCCTCGTTCTCAGGATTAACCAAGAACTATTCATTGATTCATTCAGTTATCAGATCACAATCCCCAAGATTTAGATATAATTGATCTTTTCAAACTGTGGAGTTAGATCAGACGTGCCTCGAATTGAGATAGAATAGAGCCTAAAGGTCCAAACATTATGATGTTTACCGGAGCATCAAGTTCATTCTCCCTCAAGATGCTACTTAGACCATAGATTAGTAGTGCAATCAAATCCATACCTGATCTTAGATCATGGAAAGTCACTACATTATCCTAGGAGTGAACAACAATTCTACAAGGTATTTGACCCACCTATTTGAGGTTTATTGTTTATTGATCCGATTGTTGTCTTTTCCTATACGATCCTACACATCTATGCTCACTACATATAGGAAATACTCTCGGAGAAGCTTGGCAGGATAGAAATCATGTGTATGACAGGATATGATGTACCTATACAACACCAGGGTATACAACAAACGCCGTTTGGGTTTTAGACACCGTAGGATTTGCATTCAAATGAAGCCATTTGAATTTTAGTTGTGGGTTACTGAGAGGGTTAGACCTAGCTCAAGCAGTTGTCATTATCCTCCGTTGGTTTGGATTTTGTTGAAGTTCCCAGATCCTCCATTTTACCCTAGCTCGAGTAGATCTCCTGCAAAGGAGTAGGCACGTTAGTGCTTGCCACTTCACTAGCCACGAATCTTTTTCCAACAAGGCCCATCTATCTCTCAACCCTCATGCTTGGCCGGTCTAGTATACTTGTAATCGGGCATTCATTGACCGATACCTAGCCATACTTAAAAAATAAAATCCAAATCAGCACAAGGAGATATGTTCTCAATATCCGGAATAGTATGTTCTCAAACGCAAGGACCTCCTTATGCCCCTGCCAATGCATATGCTACACCGTATCAACAACCTATCCCACTGCCACTCCCTCAGTAACCACCATCAATGGTCGAAAGCTATGCGATAGGGACTTATTCAGAATATCTAAAGGAATCCTTAGACTTCACCATATAAACTGTCATGCTTCCAAGACCTCTTCCTTATTTACCCAAGTTTAAGGGTGAGGGAGATCCAAACGCACATATTAAATCTTACGCTACAGCCATACGAGAATTACTCCCTTGGGATGGGGTTGTTGCTAAAATATTTCCCAAAACCTTGGAAGGCATTGCTCTCGACTGGTATTACAGGATACCTGAAGCCTCCATCCATTCATTTAAACAACTCATGTCAAAGTTCATCAAATCCTTCAACAAGAACAAAATGTTGAGAACAGGAATCAGGGAATTCTTGCACATCAAACAAGAACACAACGAATCTGTCACCCATTTCATCCAGAGGTGGCGTACAGTTCTTTATTCTTCAGCAAGTTCTCCAAACATGGATCAGATGGAACTATGTGATTTATTCCTTCATTCTCTCAGCAAGGAGGTGAAGGAAGAAGTCCAGAAGTTCCCACTAAGAACTTACGATGAAGTACTTGAGAGCACTCTTCGAATAGACCAAGTAGCGATAGATAGTGGTCGTAAGACATATGGAACAAATGGGAGGTTAATCAACTCCACTCAAAACACTACAACTATCACAAATGTCAATCAAGGACCCAAAATCCTTAACAAAAATCGTGGGGTAACAACGGATGGGGTAACCGACCAGCCCAAGAGGATAAATGTTGTTAATACTCCATCACAAACAAATAACCAACGAAAAAACTTTACCCCGACGATAAATACAGTGGATTTTAACCATCCAAAAAAACAACAACAATGGTGAAATCCCATACAAGGGCCAAGCCAAAACTCATTTGGTTATCAAAACCAGAAACAAAAATTCCAAAACTTTAATCCTAATAGGCAACAGTTTGATCAGAATTTTAGGCCACAATACACACCTAACCAACAAAATAGGAATTACAATCCCAATTCTTATTGTGGTTTCCACAAAATTCGGGGTCATGATACTAGAATGTGCCGTGACTACAATAAATTTATGCAACGCTTGCCAGAAGAACAAAGACAGTTCTTCACAGACTTGTTTTTGGCAGATCCCGTCTCATCATAACCAAATACGCTTGCAGGGGCAGTTTCCCCTCATAATGCTCCCCTCAAGATCTTTAAAGATACACTCCCAAATCATGATAGCAATAGGCTGAATCCAACTGGAACAAACAAAGGTTCAATGACAGGAAACAATGATCATGAAGCCTCGACTTCATTAAATCCATCAGTTGCGCCACAGTTAGGAGCTCAACCGAGACCCAAGATAGTCAGTTTGGTAGAATTAAACGCTGAACTACCTATCGAAGCTATAACAAGAACAGGAGAGTATTTCTCTCAACCGAGCCCAAGTCATCTGCCAGAGATGGATAAGAGTCAGCAAATAGTTGAAAAACCCATCGGTGCCTATGATTTAATTAGTGACCTAACAAAGACCTTCTCACACATTTCATTTTTGGACTTACTAAAGAACTCTCCCCCTCACAGAGCTGCTCTTTTAGAAGCATTAGGTCTAGGCCATCTAATTAACATCACTCCACCTCCTGAAACACAAGTAAATCACGTAGATTTTGATATCCACCCTCCGGGGCAGCCGGAAAAGGATGTCGAATTCATATTCAAAATAAGTAAAATGCCCACAGATGTTGAGATCGCACGTCGAGGTGACCCAGCCTTACACCTACAAGTATGGGTTTATAATAACTATGTAAAATGGGGAATGGTTGACGATGGGGCCACAGTTAACATAGTCCCTTTCTCTTTCCTCCAAAAACTTGGATATGGGGAAACAAACTGTTCCACTACTCGAAATACATTGAGAGGCTATAATAGCCTTTAAGCCACTTCGATAGGAACTATAATACTGCCGGTCACCTTAGGGCCCAAAACAATCATGACTAAGTTTTATATTATAGATCGGGAAACTAATTATAATATGATACTCGGCCGACCATGGATACACCGAATGAAGGCAATCCCTTCTACTTTATTTCAAGAAGTAATATTCTTGCATCTAGGAAAGGTATTTGTAGCCAAAGGCAATCCAAAACCTTTCAATTTGCACCTAGCTGATTCAATAGCAACCTCAGCATCACCGATTAAAACCGAACATTTGCAACTCTACAAAAATTATGTATTAGATTTAAGCAAGGCATTTAACTTCATATCCATTGAAGCAATCCCCCAAGAGAAAAATCTTCTCGCCGATTCAATAGCAACCTCAGCATCACGTTTTACTCCAAGCAATGAGTTAGAAGATACCCAGTTCACGGTGTCCATTCGTGATGAACCATTGTTAAAAATAATGACAAATCCTCTTTCAAGCGGAAGTGAATGTACCATCCTAGACCATGTTGATAGTGATCCGGCTACTTTGGATTACTTAAATGCCTATGCAACACTACATCTCTCCTATCACATGCTAGTTTTATCCTTGATTCCACATTCGTCTTCCTACTTCGGAAATCCTGTAACAGATCTTCCCTCACAAATGGAACCTAGCATATATGTAGTAGAAAATGGGGATGATTTAGATTTACCCCCAGCACCACCTGAGTTCGAAGAGGGTAATGCCTCTTTGATCGAAGAAACAATCGATGTCAACATCGGGACAGAAGATGAACCAAGAATATTGAAACTAGGTTCTTTGTTAACCCCAGAAGAAGTGGAAATACATACTCAGATTCTCAAAGAACATCAGAAGGTATTTGCATTTAATTATAAGGAGATGACAGGATTTGCACCCCACATTGCGGTGCACAACCTTGTCACTAGATCAGACACAAAGCCAATTAAACAAAAATCAAGACCCATGAAGCCCAAAGTAGCTCTCCTGGTAAAAGAGGAGGTAATAAAACTCCTTCAGGTAGGATTCATCAAGCCAGTTGACTACTCCCAATGGGTATCGAACATCGTTCCCGTTCTCAAGAAGAATGGAAAGATACGCATCTGCATAGATTTTCAAGAAATCAACAAAGCATGTCCTAAGGATGAGTTCCCATTACCATCCATAGACGTTATTGTTGATGCAACAGCTGGTCTTGAACTTTTGTCTCTTATGGATGGATTCTCGGGATACAATCAAATCAGAATATCTGAGCAAGATCAAGCTAAAACCACATTTATAACTCCTTGGGGAACCTATTGCTACGCTGTTATGCCATTCGGTCTCAAGAACGCCGGTGCTACGTACCAGCGGGCCATGACATACATATTTCACAATATAATTCATAAAATCGTGGAATCTTATGTAGATGACTTATTGGCTAAAGCCAAGAAGCTTTGTGACCATCCCGAAGTACTCCGCGTCATTCTTTCACATCTAATAGAATACGGAGTCACGCTAAATCCAGAGAAATGTGTCTTTGGTGTAATAGGAGGAAAGCTCCTAGGTTACATCATATCGTCACGAGGGATTGATGTTGATCCAACCAAAATTCGGGCTGTCCTTGAAATGGTCCCACCTTTGAGTGAATCTGGAATCAGATCATTTCTCAAAAAGCTAGGTGCAATCTGGAGATTTATCCCAGACTTAAGCTTCGCCGTTCATCCAATCAACAATTTACTCAAGAAATACTATAGCCTTGATTGGACCGAAGATTGCAATGAAGCCTTTGATGCAGTTGAGTTTTTGCTTTTATCACCACCTACGCTAATGCCACCTAAGCTAGATCGCCCGTTAATTCTATATTCATGAGCTACCAATGTCTCGCTGGCCTGTATGTTGGCCCAAGAAGATGATAACAAGAGAGAACGTGTGATTTATTTCATTAGCCGAACGCTGCTCGACTATGAAACATGCTATACACAGGCAAAACGAGAATGCCTTGCCATAGTCTTTGCTACTAAACGCCTAAGACATTATATGCTGAATCAAGAAACGAAGGTCATGGTAAAAACAGACCATTTACGGACTTTTCTCACACAAGGGTCATTATCTAAAAAGGCTGGACGTTTTATAACCTTAATGGGAGAGTTTGAATTAACATTTATAAATCAGAAGTTAGTTAAAGGACAAATCATCGTGGATTGGTTAGCTGATAACCCATTAGACAGAGGTGATTTAGTAGATTTAGACTTTCCAGATGAATAGGTATACTACATCGAAACCCGACCTGATATCTCTGAGTGTCCTTGGTACACTGATATCATTAATTATATCATGGACCATATGTACCCGGAGGCAGTTACACTGCAACAAAGAAGGCGGTTATGCATAATTGTAGCTAAATACGTCATTATAGAGAAAGTTCTCTATCGAAAGGCGTTCGATGGAATGCTCCTAAGATGCATTGACACAGAAGAATCCAAGAGGATTCTCCATGAATCCCACAGCGGTATATGTGGAGGTCACTTCGGTGGCCATGCCACCACTCAAAAAATACATCGAATGGGATATTTATGGCCCACTCTAGAACGTGACGTGATAGATTTTGCATGCAGGTGTCATAAGTGCCAAGAATTCTCTCACGAGATCCACATACCAGCACAAGCTCTACAACCAATCGCAACTCCATGGCCCTTTTCTACATGGGGTCTAGACTTAATAGGGAAGTTCTCTTCCTCATCCACAGACAGCCATAATTTTATAATCACGGCCACTGAATATTTTACCAAATGGGTGGAGGCCATGCCTCTTACTACTGTACCTAGTTCTGTGATCGCCAAGTTCATTTTGAACCAAATCATTTGCAGGTACGGTATCCCGCAAATCATTATCTCCGATAATGGAACTTCTTTTAAAAATGAAGAAGTTCACGAACTATGCAGTAAATTTAAGATAAACCATCATACGGCTTCCTTGTATTATCCCCAAGCCAACGGAAAGGCTGAAGCAAAAAACAAAACACTGAAAGCCATTCTCCTTAAAACGGTGAAAGAAAACAAGCAAATTGGCATTTGAAGTTATATCCAACCTTGTGGGCCCACCGAACCTCAATAAGAACACCAACGAGAGCAACTCCTTTCTCGCTAGTATTTGGGGCAGAAGCAGTTCTCCCGCTTGAGGTCAAAATACCCAGTCTCCGCATTTCACTACAAGGGATTCTGGATGAAGACGCTTACAGAGAAGCACGTCTTTCCCAACTAGAAAGCCTAGATGAAACTAGGTTAGATGCTGAACAACGGCATAGAGCTTATGCTGATCGAATGTGCTGGCAGTATAACAAGAAGTTCTATGAACCTGATATATACGAAGGTGATCTAGTTCTAAGACTAGACAGCCGGATCGACAAGAAGACCAGCGAAGGAAGGAAATTCCGGCCCAAATGGTTGGTCCCATACCGAGTCATGAAGGACTACAGAAATGGTGCTTACCTCTTATGTAAGCTAGAAGGTGAGGAATTTGGTGAAACAATCAATTCCTTGCACCTCAAGTGATTCTACGCATAAGCAACTAGCACTACTTGTATAATTATCTACATTGCATCTTCATATATATTAAGATCATTTTGTCCACTTGTTTTTTTTACATAAATTGTGATCAAGGAATCTATTCTCAAAGAAATTCATTACAAACTCATGATGTTTTTGGCATAAAGCTCTTTAATCATACCTCTCCATCTTCATGTATCATCGAATCATCTCGGAATCTTTTATCAAATAAAATTAGACATGACAAAGTCCTAACGGTAACCATACCAAGATCTACAAGTTTGTTATCGCTTTGATTTCTTCTTAAGATAGGTGTCTTGCCCATGGTCTATTCTAGAAGCTTCATGGTGTCACATCTATCCCATATATACATCTCTTTGGAAATAAGCATATACTGACATTTTACTCAAATAAGCAAGTCAAAAAGTGATTAAACAGAAAATTTTATTTTTACACATTTCCTTGCCCCACCAACCTTCGGTGATGAGCTTGCATCTCTTACTAGTGACGTAGGGTTGGGAAAGGATGGAAATGCCCTTACTCACCTATGCCTTGCCCATGGTGATAAACCCATGCTTCTTACTAGTAGCATGGGGAAAAATGTAGGGGGTCCTCTTGACAAAGCAAACGTTAAAAGGTCATAAACAAACAATTCAAACTTTGAGTAAAAAACGAATGAATCAGATGTTCAAAATCCCAAGAGAGTTAAAATCCTAAAAACCCAGATTTTGTCTACTATGTGGCCATCTACGGGTCTAAGTCTGGATAAACCGCAAAGCAAGTTGCATCCAAAACTATGAAGTCATTCGGGTAGAGTAAGCTTGTAGTTTTCAATTTGGTTCCACCAAAGCTTTGTCTGTCTTTCATCACTATCATTTCACCACATTTCATAACTTGCACCCTTCTTAACTCTGCGTGATGAGCCCTCGCATCTTACTAGTTGCGTGGAGTTAGGAGTGGGGCAAGTTAATCTGTTCATCATACTGGTTATTTTCATCACTTTGCCAAAACAAACATGAGGTATCCAAATTACTCACAGAAGCTAAAATTCAAGATCACAATATATCTACAATATCATGTATCAGCATCATGAAACACAAAAAGAAAGAAAGCATTTGCATCATCTGTTCTCCATTGCATACATATAAAAAGCATACAAACATACATCGTAGTATACACAAGGAAACTGGAAATAGAAAGGAAAACATGAGTGACAAGCTTTTGATCCAAAAATGAATGCATATATATAAATAATCAATGTTTATATACAATGCCATCATGCTCTAAGTATGGTAAAAATGCTCAAAGAGCCCGTGATATACAAAGAATATATAATAAAAAGTACATGAGGTCCAAGAGGCCTCTCAATCCATACGCGACCCCTCCGAAGGTGCACACCCACGCCTAGGACTCCGGCTGTGCCGGCGCTCTGAATGTATGGAAGGCTCGGGGTCCTGAGGGGTAGCCGTGGTCTCACCACGAGAATGGCTCCTCATGAGGTGATCAGCCGTCCTGTAGCCCGCTAACTTTTTGCGGAGGGTTGATACCATCCTGGCCACGTGCCAAACAGGAGCGAAGACATCGGTATGCCTACCAGCTGCTGAGGGCTCCCCGGCATCTACGGATAGCTCCGCGCGGGTCCTATCCATAGGGATCATCAAGGAATCGGTACATACCCTGTGGATCAAATCCCGCCACTCGTCAACAGTATCTGTAAACAAAAGAGAAAAATGAATCAGAAACCAAGCAAGAAGCTAAAATATACAACAATAGCAACTAAGGAGAGCATACATATAAACATTAAAAGGAGAAGGGTAACTTACTCGGATCCCCAGGCATCTAAGATGGGTCACTGGGGCCGGCACCTGCCGTGGATGCCGCTACCAACTGAGGGGTTGCTCCCGTGGTAGGGGCAACATGTCACCCTGCAACTGACTCATCCTCTCTGCCATGGCCCTGAGAGAGTGGCTCCTCTGAAGCTAGAGTGTCCTTCTCTGCGCTCTGCTCAGCCCTCTCTGCCTGCATAATATCCTGAGTGTCATGCCACTCAGGATCACTGTCCTCGGTCTCCTCCTCTGTCCCTCCCTCCATGAGCTCCTCAGAGACGGAATTAATATCTATAGGGTCATCGCTTCTATGAGCAGGACCCATAACAATCTGAAGCAAAGGTGCTCGAGGCGCACCGGCTCTCCCTCTAGCGCGAACTATCCTCCTGGCTAGAATAGGAATGCCAGGAATGATCGTTGTCCAACCATGGCCTTTAGGCCCCCCTCTGGCCTCGCGGACTGATCTATAAACTAGCGCCACTGGGGGAAGCATGCCCAAATACGATAGACTGAACTGCTGAGGAACCCATCCGAAAGGATGTACCTCTACTCGCCCCACTCGATCAATGAGCTGCCCTGTGGTGGAGCAAGAGATCAGGGTAAGAGTCTCCTCACCCCATATGCCGGCCATAAGCCGGTACGGTGTTGCCTCCATGTCTACAGTAGTAAGGGAGGAAACTGGCTGATGCGGTGCTCTGAGCACCAACATATCTATCCATCTGGCTGCCTTCACAGCCCCAGGATCTGCTACCTCCACACCCCTGCCATAAGGGATAAAACGCTCATACACCCAACTCATAACTAAATTCGGGTGGCTCAATGACTGTCCCTATAAACGGACCACCCTGTATAAATCATGGTAGGTGGTCCCCAGAATATCTACACCCCAGGCATATATCCGTTCGTGCCCCTCTATCTGCGCAATGATGGGGGCCCAACAGTATAACAATGTATCCCCCCCTTTGTCCCCGATCAGTCTTGAGGAAAGAATCCCCATGATGGCCTGTCAAAGTACGGGGATAGGCAAAGAAGGAATGGATCGAACTCTCACTCCCTTCTTCGACCCCGTGGAGATAACTTCATCTCCCATATATGATGCCCACTGTGCAATCTATGTCTATGAGCCTACTGTCTCTAGTGTGAGTCTCCACCCAATGATTGGGACTCCCACAATGCGGTAGACATCCTCGAGTGTAATGGTCCACTCACCACGGACCCCTGGCAGTCGAAAGGTGTTTCAGTCTGCATCCCAATAAGAAAATAAGTCACAAAGGATGTGACTCGATGGTGCAACATGGGGCACGCGCGATATACGCAGTATGCCGGCCCTCTGTAGTGTGTCCTCCTCGTCCTATGAAAAGGAATCCAGTACCCCTGAGAGCCAATCACACTCTCTCTCCCTGCTCCATCTAATGTACTCCACTCTCACCTGCATACACCCAAGAACACACAAAATAGAGCAAGTTAATATCTGAACAACGCCGAGAGAGCCATAAAAACACGTAGAAATGTAAAAAAATACAAGTGTAATCTCAAATTTAAGTTCTTTTGCATTCTGTGCAAAACCGCCACCCTGAGCAGGGAGGCAGTTTTGTAACCACTACCTTAAGGGTGGCAGTCGTGTAACCTCTGCCCTGAACAGGGTGGCGGTCATGTAACCGCCGCCATGGCCAGGGCGGCGGTCGTGGTCCGAAAACCCACGCGGGTTTTAGTCTTAAAAAGCCTTAAAAAGTGCAAAAAATGGCCATTTAACTTAAAAATGGAGCCTACCCAGTAGGCGCCCCCCCTAGATGGACCTTTTGAACCTAACATTTTCAAAAATAACCCCCCCATTATGACAAATTTAACATTTCAAATTTAAAGGGGGAAAAACGCAAAATTAAAGAAAACCAACCTATGATCTAGCAGGGCGGTGTTCCGCACGTGGAGGCATGATCACGATCTCGCTGCGGACGTTTTGACTCTACTCACATAAGAAACCATCACCATGGGTCCCAGAGCTCAAAATCAATCAAATCAACTCATGCAAATGAATAGAAAAATGGGCCCACTTTCATATATATAGCACCCTGTTTCATTTTAAAAGACTTTTTCACAGGTTTGGAACGCTGATGGAGGTAAGTTCCTATCCCCGCACGAATGGTACGTTCTCATTCCCTATTATTTTAGCATTTATTTTCCAAGTTATTGTATCTATCTACACTTGAGTTCTCTTTTCATTTTGCAGGTAGCGGGAATTTCGGATGGCGTCGTTTCAACACACGGACGAGTAAGGTATAACTTCTAACTCCCCATTTTGGGACTGCCATACTCGAACCCACCGTTTTATGCCTCTTCATGGCTAAAACACTTCTCCGAGGGGGCAATATGTACGTACCCAAAATTGTAAGGTACTGTACTACCGGAACAGTGTAACAAGTGCCCCAATGATGATACAGGTCTCTTCGCAAGGTGTTCGGAATCCAAAAAATCTCTCAGAGTATGCGTTAACATCCTGCATGCCCTGCTTAGCCCCCACACCCTTTGTTTTCTACTTTTTCCCTCTTTCCTTGGTCTTTTGATCTTCAGTGACGAAACCGCTGCCCTGCAGGGCGGTGGTCTCGTAACCGCCGCCCTGATCAGGGCAGCGGTTTCATCACTGAAGATCAAAAGGCGAAGGAAAGAGGGATAAAGTGGAAAACAAAGGGCGTGGGGGCTAAGCAGGGCATGTGGGATGTTAACGCATACTCCGAGAGCGCCCTACTCAGAGTGGCGGTCCTGCGCACATTTTCTAGAACGTTCTTTTGACGCGACTCACATGAAATATCACGATTCACCAGCTTTTCCTTGCCGACTTGAGCATGCATTTATGTTTTTGGTCCCCTGGAATAGTGTTTTTCCTTTGTTTATTGTTTAGGAGTTCAATTTGGTTTTGATTTTTGGGTGATTGAATTCCTATAAATGCATGGTTTGTGCACAAGCAAATGGTCTGAAGTTTAGGCTGGATTTTGAAGACTGATCTTTTCTCTCATCTCCTCATTTTTAGTATTTTAGTTTGTTATCTTGTTTGAGAAGCCATAGTTTCAATTCACTTGCATCTTTAGTTAGATTACTCAGCTGTTGGTAAGCCACATACCCATCTTGTGCAGGCAGTGTTGTCATTTCATCCAATCTAGTCTGAAGCTTGCCTTTAAATTTTCTCTTTGTTGTAGATTTAATTTTCATTGTTGCTTAGAGTTCTTAGTTCAGTTCTTTATATGCCTGGTTAGCTTTATTCAACTGTTGGTAAGCCACATTTCCAGCTTGTGCAAACAGTGTCATTATTTTATCCAATCCATTGGAGCAGAATAGCTTAGGAAGCCATTAAAGTTACAGGTTTTTCTCTTTGAATAAGATAGTTATAGGTTCTGGTCGCTTCATATTGCATGACTTGCAGTAAAATCCCGCTAGGAATCACATAAGCCAAGCTCTATACTCTTGCGCTATCCCTCTCCTACTCGCATTTTCGGTCTGCATTCTGAGTTGTCCTTGTCCCAATATCTACTCCTGTCGATGCTAGTATTACACACTTTTCTGGATCCACATGAACATGAAAGAATGAGGAGATCACACTCAGGGGACAAGATCACACACACCATCGGATTCGCCACTGTTCTACGGAATCCAGGTTTTAAATTTCAAAGTTCTAGTCAGAATCATATCAAATAAAGTAGATAAATTGCTTCATTTCAGTAAATTCTATTCTCGATATTGTCAGGGAAGCTGTGAGGATTGATAGTTTATGAGAAACTATGATTCACTCCTCACTTCTGAGGTAGGATCGAGAATCTTGCATATAAATTAGACGAGCTATTTTATTTATTTAGAATAATTCTACAAATCGCACAGGCAAATAACTACACTCGGTTATCTTGTCTATTTTAAAATATTGTTTGGTTATTATTCCTAGATTCACTTAAAATAGTTTGCTTTCCTTAAAATTGTTAAAAGATTTCTTAGAAGAATAAAAGTTATATATATGTTAGATTTAGTCCACGTAGTTAAAATTTGCTTCATTACAGTTAGATTTACATTTCGTTTCATATGACAATCACAGGACCTCAGGAGCCCAGGGAATATATATTCGAGCCAATCGTGCCTCAACCAAACCTCGTTTTAGCAATAGTTGACATAGACCAAAATCTCAGAATACAAGTATTTCGAGCAACCACAGATTTACAACTAATCGGTTCTCAATTAAGAGGGTTAAACATAGAAGACGACCAAGCACACACGTTTTGGTCGAACCAACCAAACTACAGATTGACCTAGGTAAAGCACTCACATGACTGTAGAAGGGTTCAAAAGAGAACAAACCTTTGGTTGTGATCCTTTGGTCCCACAGCCGGGTGTAGGAGACACTCTCACAGACATAGACACCGGTTTGAGGATCCAAGTTGCGTGAACGCCTGTGAGATATTCTGAGAAAATCACACAGTTATTGGTCCTAAACATAGAAGCTGAGAAAGCATACGCTTACTGGATACTAGGGATTAGAACTAGATTTCGCGTATGACCATAACATGACCGTAACAACCAAGAGTCTATGGTTGTGATCCATAGATCCCAGAGCCCAACGAGTCCACAAGTCAATCAGATATAGACACTACTCTACGCACCTTGGTATTTAGATCCACTCCACTTCCACCCATCATCATCGAACAATTGTCCTTATTAGATATAGCGGCTAACGAAGCTAGAGAATTGTGGACTAGGCCAGAGAATCATCCGTAGAGTCAATTATATTCACCATCCACTATATGACCTTATCAAGAGACATACACGAAACTATCTAAGGTCACTTTCCACGTATTCCACAACCCATAGATCGAATCACGCCAGAGCTCGATATTGATTGGAGCCTTCGAGCAGTCATCCTTGCCGATCGATCTATCACACCAGTCCAAGTTAGAAGGGCCTTCTTTGCCTTAGATTCGCAAATTCCACTAGTGCGTGTCAAAGACATTAGATTTCCTAACTAGTTTGTCTACATCCCACGCATATTATACCCCCACCATCTGTCTCGGCACGACCTCGAGAGGTCGGGTATGCGGAAGAGTCACTTGTAGATTCCCACGCTCGCTTGTCGCTTTTCCGACGTACAGTTACTTGTCTGCTGATTGGTCACACATGTTGTTCAGAACAAGATATGGAACCAAAGCCACAATCAGGTCTGAACCTATTGCAAACTTTCACATTGAGCCTTACACTCCAAGTCAGATTAATGTCAATTGTTCAGCATTTGATCAAGAGGATTATCCAAGCACTGATGAAGCTGACACCAAGGTAGGAAGCATCCCAGATCTAACTCTTGATGAATGGGCAAGCAAGGTGCATGCTTTTGATCCTTATCAATAAATAGAAGAATCTGAGTTGGGAGTCTATTGCATACATGAAGAAAATCAGCCTATTCCTAGCATCACCAAGCCAAACCACAAAGATGACAATGAGGTATGGCAGTTGTTTTTTGATGGATCAAGGAGTAGACAAGGTGCAGGAGGGGGATCCATGTTGGTTTCACCTCAAGGAGTTAAGTATTATTCAGCTTTTAGATTTCAGTTTGCATGCTCTAATAACACTGCTGAATATGAAGCCTTGGTGCAAGGACTGCATTGGGCAATCAAGAGAGGAATAAAGAACTTGCAAGTCTTTGGTGACAGTGAGTTGATTGTCAACCAAGTCAAGGGGCACCATGCTATCAAGAATGATCTACTCAAGTGCTACAAGAACAGGATGTGGGACCTCATTGAATATTTTGAGGGTTTTGGCATCAAATCCATTCCTAGGAAAGAGAACCAAGCCACTGGCAGGCTTGCAGAAGTTGGGGCAGCCTTTGACGTTGTGGAGAGCATTCAAAAAATAAGGTACAACCAAACATCCATGTAATTATGAGGCCTTCAGTGCCAGATAACAATGTAAGCTGGCAAGTGTTTGAAAATGATCAGCAAATCATCCATTTCTTGCAAGAAGAGGCTGAATTCTCAGCCAAAAATCAGGAAAAGTTAGAGTAGTAGTATGGTGACCAAGTGGTGCAGCTGAGAACCAACAAACTACCAAAGGGACTTATTACTTTGGAGTCCATTTTCAATCCTAATTATCAGTTTAGGAAGGAGAAAGTAAACATCCAAGTGAAGGTAGAAGATTCAGTGTCCATCTCAGTAGAAAGAGGCAAATCACTCCAAATTGGTAAGATGACAACTGAGCAAGAAAGGTATGAGTTCATACAACTTTGTCAAGAATTCCCTGATGTGTTTGCTTGGAGCTATGAAGATTTGAAAGGTTTCAATCCCGAGTTATCTCAACACACCATTGAATTGGATCCAAATACTAAGCCCATCAGGCAGAAACAAAGGCCAGTCAACCCCCACATGAAGCCTCTCATGAGAAAATAATTGAATAAGTTGATAGAATCAAGAATCATATTCCCTATCAAGCATTCTAGTTGGGTTTCCAACTTAGTTCCAGTCAGAAAGAAGAGTGGGGAAATTAGATTGTGTGTTGACTTCAAATATTTGAATAGAGCATCTCTCAAGGATCATTATCCACTTCCTTCCATGGAGCATATTTTACAAGTTTTTGCTGGCTCCAAGAGGTTTTCACTACTTGATGGCTATTCAGGGTATAATCAGATTATGGTGAAGGAAGAAGATCAGTTCAAGACAGCCTTTACAACTAAATGGGGAACTTATGCATACAAGAAAATGCCATTTGGGCTGTCCAACGCTGGAGCTACCTTCCAAAGAGCAATGGACATGGCATTCAAAGGTTTGATTAACAACATTGTACTGATATATCTTGATGATATCACTGTTTTTTCAAAAAAAATAGCAGACCACCTCTTTCATTTGAGACAAGTGTTCCAAAGGTGTAGAAGATTTGGAGTCTCCTTGAATCCTAAAAAGTGTGTTTTTCTAGCCGATGAAGGAAATCTCCTTGGCCACATTGTCTCCAAAGAAGGATTAGCAATTGATCCGGAAAGAGTCGAAGCCATAAGAGCACTGCCATTGCCAAGCCACAAGAAGGCCCTTCAAAGTTTCTTGGGAAGAATAAATTTTGTTCGGAGGTTTGTCCCAAATTTTGCAGTCCCTTGTCAGACCTATCACCAAGATGCTAAAGAAAAGCATGGCTTTCAAATGGATAGCAAGAAGGAAAGGAAAGTTTTGAAGCAATCAAAGAAGCCATCTCTCAAGCCCCAACTCTCATCAACCCGGATTTCTCCAAGGATTTCATCCTCTATGCGTTTGGAGGTGATGATACTATTTCTACAATTTTGGTACAGCAGAATAAAGACAATGATGAGCAGCCAATTCCTTTCTTCAGCCAAAGCCTGGAGGACTATGAGGTGAGATATTCTTTCATTGAGAAGCATGTTCTTGCAGTAATCAGGAGCTTGAAGAAATTCAAGCATCTAGTTTCAAACAATAAGGTCCAATTGCTGGTTTCTCATGCAGGGGTTAAAGACTTCCTCCTCAACAAAGACTTGAATGAAAAAAGGGCAAGTTGGATTACTCGTGTCATGGAGTATGACATTGAGATCAAAGTCACCAAGTTGGTAAGAGGAAAAGGATTGTGTGAGCATCTGATCTTGAGATAAACAAGAGGAATCATGCAACGAGAAGGAGGTTGTTTTGGCATTGCAAGACAGCCATGAGCAAGGAAGCACTCAAGAGGAGAATGATGGTGTCCCCACTCCTTGCTGGACCCAAGGTATAATGCACTTCCTAAGCACAGGTCTATGTCCTCTAGAGATGAACAAGACCCAAAGAAGACACTTCAGGTTGCAAGCTGTCCCATATGCCCTTGTTGATGGTGTTTTATTCAAAAGAGATGTGAATGGAGTACTGCTCAGATGCATTGGTACAAATCAGATTCATAAGGTGCTGGAAGAGTTCCATGGTGGACCAGCTGGTGGCCATTTTGCACCAAGAGTGACAGCTCTAAAGATCATGAGGGCTGGTTATTATTGGCCCAATATTTTCAATGATTGTTATGCATGGATCAAGAGGTGCAAGAATTGTGCATTTTTCACAAGTAAAGAGAGGCTAGCTTCCCTCCCATTGCATCCAATTTCAGTTGACCAGCCATTCATGCAATGGGGTTTAGACTTCATTGGAGTTATTAATCCCAATTCGAGCCAAGGGCACAAGTGGATTTTAATAGCCACAGATTACTTCACCAAATGGACTGAAGCAGTAGCACTCAAGGAAGCAAATGAATCTAGCATCCTAGACTTCTATGAGGGAATAGTAACCAGATTTGGCATACCAGCTACAATAATATCAGATAATGCATTGGCATTCATTGGATCCAAGGTGACTGAATGGGCTGTCAAGAACAGGATCTACCTAAGTACTTCATCAAACTATTACCCCCAGGGTAATGGCCAGGCTGAATCTACAAACAAGAACTTGTTGAGGATCATTAGGAGGACTCTTGATGAGAATCAGAGGTCTTGGCATACCAAATTGAAATCAGCCTTATGGGCTGATAGGATAACTCCTAAAAGATCTACAGGTAACTCTCCATTCAAGCTTGTTTATGGAAGAGAGGTAATTTTTCCCATATCACTTGAGTTTCCAACATTGGAACTCATGAAACAATTGGAGTTGTTGGAGTTTGAGCCCATGGAAGTCAGATATGCAGAATTGATGGAGCTCCAAGAAATCAGAAATCAGGCATCCCAAGCAATGGAGAAGGATCAAGCTTTGATAAAGGATACCTTTGATAGAAAGGCCAAGAACAGATCCTTCCAAGTTGGAGATCTAGCTGTTAAAATGGGATGCGGATAGAGCAAAACCGGGAAGGCATTCAAAATTTGATGCCATTTGGAGTGGCCCATACATGGTCACAAAGTGTAAGGACAACAATGCTTTCCAGTTGTCTTCATTGGATGGCAAAGAACTGTAGATTCCAGTCAATGGAATCCATCTGAAGCATTGCTACTGAAGGAAATGCTTCACCCTGTACATATTAGTTTAGGTTTTTCATTCCTCCAAGTGCTTGTGCACATTGTTTTGTTGTAGATTAGTTTTTCTTTCCCTAAGTGCTTTGGCACAAGCTTGTTGTTCTTGGAGATGTGTTTGCAGGCCTTGCTCCATCAGGTGATATTCCATCTTCCTCCTTGTAGTGTTCTAGTCAGTTGGGGTATCAAACAGATAATTCAATGACTCCATACCCAATGGATTGCTTCAGGCAACTGGTAACTTCATCCAGCAGGCAGATGACCCCTCTGAGTCACCAAAATTGTTATCCAAAATGTGCCCCTGCTCATTTTTTGTGGCTAACTCCTCTCATTTTTTCCTCTCTTGTGCCTCAGTCATAATATTTTGCTTTTTAGGCACTCAAAACCTTCTAGAAATGACACCATTGGATAGAGCTCTTTCTTAGCTTTCCAGAAAGGTAAAGTTTTCCTCCTAACTCCATGTATTTTTGAAGTTATGGCTCGGCGGAGTTTTTTGGAAAAAATTTCCCCTGAAAGGCCCGTGGCCAATGAGATGCCGCCACATGGCACCTAGAGTGGCAGAGCACAGGGAAATTTTTGAAAATTTTCCAAATTACCAAAAAGGTGCAAAAATTCAATTTTTTGCCCGCCAACCCGATTTGGCCCTGTTTTGCCCTAAAACTTCAAATGGCCATATCTTTCGATCCAGAGCTCGGTTTTTCACGTTCTTTATATCAATGGAAATATGGTGAAATTATCTACAAGATTCCAGGGTCATTTTTTCATTTTGATGGATTTTGGAGAGATAAAATCAAAAAACACCTCTGGCACGTGGTCATGGACAGAAATGACGTTTCAACCACCGTTTTTAATGAAGAATGGCTCGCATTCTCTCCCAGCATGGCTAAAAATGTCAGGGGATGGGTCTGTAAGGATTCCCATGTTGTTTTGAATGTTTTTGGTCAATGGTTGAATCTCTCCCATGTTTTCCCACATTTCTCTCTCCTGGGCTCGTCCCTTGCACTGTAAAAGCTAGATTTGGCTCATTTTCAAAGGGTTGAACATTTTTTGTGTATTACAGGTCCCCTTTCTCACCTTGGAAGTGATTTTGGTGGAATATCAGACCTTTTCTAAGAGCTACAACTTTATTTTTCCTCTCAGGTGTTGTAATGCAAGTGATTTTGATGATTAAAATAACAATACAGCCCTCTGTTATTAGTTTTTCATCCTCTGCCTGGTGTTGTTTGGTTAATTTCTTATCCTTCATTACAATTATCAGTTTGTGCATGAGGTTCTTTGTTGCATTTTTATGGACTGTGTCAATCTGCAGAAGTAAAAAATGCTCACCACTCCTTTGGTGCATCACCTATTAGCATTAGTTTTAGCTTTTTTTGCATTCTCTATCTCTGTCTCCTTTAGAATTTAGGGTAGGGTTAGGAATATAGACCTCTGCAACTTGTAAGTGATAAATCTAACCAGAAGAAGTTGAGGAACTAGCCTCTAAACTGGATATTCCTTTCTCATTTTACAAGTCCCACACTTGGGGAAACGATTCAATATTGTGCAATCACACTGGATGTCTAGTATGATCAAACTAGAAATCTGATCAACATCTAGGGGGTGCTGCTGATTTGCCACAACAAGGTACTCCATTATATGATGGTGCATGAGACCCACTTTTCCTAGGCACCAGCATTCTTGGTGTAGCTAGTACAAGAGAGTTGTGGGCATATGGTGTGGTTACGCAGTGTTTAGCCTGTGTTATAGCATTTATACTGTACTGCTGGGCCATACGAGCACATGAGTTTGTGTGTGACCTATCAGGGATGCCCCGCGACAGATGGATTCCCAGTGATATTTGTTGTCAGGGGGGATACAAGCAGATGGAGTATTCCAGTGATAGGAGAGCGGAGATCTGATAGGCTGACACATTATGTGGCCCATTGCTAGCAGTTACTTGGGGGGTTGTCTGGAGTGGAAATTATATGGAGGCCATATGTGGGATTCCCATCATATAGGTATATGCATGAGGATCTAGCTGAGATCCAGCTAGAGACATTTTTGATGGATATAGGGTCGTCATGCCGGGGGAGGACGAGATGATGATTATTTATAGTATATTGGCCGGTAGACAGAGTCCGTCGACAATTACGGCTAGTACAAGATGATACCTCCCCTCTTCCCATAGTATTGATAGAGATTTATGTGATAGAGGCCCTGTACCTTGTATTGACAGCACTACATGTATCCCATAGGGAAGGAGGAGGTTGCATTTTGGATAGTTGTCAAGGGTGATGGTGGATTGTGGCAGGTGGCATGAGTGTGACATTCATTAGTGGGTATAAGACCTAGCTACGAAATAGACTGAGTTAGGTAAGGTAGATGTCAGGAAGAATAGAGCTAAATGGGGCCGAGTGCAGGAGTGGGAGTGAGAGGCATGAATCGAGACCAGTGGATAGATAATGCCGATGTACAGACAAGTCGGTTGAGACAGTGGTGGGTGCCTCAGTTATGAGCCATACCACCTAGATTGGGGCAGCTAGAGTCTAGCTACCATTACGGCATGTAGAGAGACACCCTACATTAGGCATGGTAGCCATGCTCATTACCCAGTTGGGTATACTGCAAACACATATGGTAGGGTTCTAAATGGCAGAGGTAGCAGAGCTATATGTACAGGTGGCCAATCTACAGGCCTAGATGGCTGATGGAGGAGATGTGAGATTATCATGAGTGGGAAAAGTTAGGTGGTAGCCTTACAGGATCAGGTGTTGCAAGTTTACAGGGCCAGTATGGCCACATCCCAGGCATAGATTGGGGCCTTACAAGACTAGGGATACAGGCACAGGGGTAAAGAGGGTCACCACCATAGGCACTTTCAGGAGCAGGTCCCAGTTCACTTTGGTAGGTGTATGTCAGGGTTCAGTAGGGTAGGTACATGGGTCAAGACCTATGGGACCACCATAGACCGATGCCTAGTATCTAGCATAAGCTAGGGATGCCCTAGGTGAGGTGAGATACTATGAGTTGGTAGCTTTATGGAATGCTGTGGATATATTTCATATCCTATGCCAAGTACAGGGCAGTAACAAAAAAATGTTGTAGGGTGAGAGGACGAGATCCTGGTGACTCACAGTGTGGAGGATGACACCAGGAGGTCAGTGAGCTCTGAGGCCTAATTAGGAAGAGGCCACCAGCCTGACCGGAGACTAGCTCTAGGTAAGAGGTGGCAAGAAATGCCACCCAATGCAGGGATGAGGGTACAAGTGATACTAAGATGGAGGAAAACACATCTATCGAGATGTTAAAATGATATGTAAGCACTTGGTTTTTACATGATATGATAGTTTTTTTGTGGTGATATACCGGTCACATGCATGCACAAGAGATATTTATAGTTTTTATCACATACCAGCCTATGTGCCGTATGATAGTGAGGAGTGTATGGTTTTGAAATATATTTGGTATATTTCAAGCATATATCAGTCGGCCCTGCCGAAGAGATTTTATATTGATTTATTAGTGTGTTGTATATATGAGACTAGCCTGTGATGAAACGATGACATTTTGTATTGTATATCGGCCTGTGTGCTTTTTGACATTGTTGAGATGACTGGACATGATGAGATAGCCATGTATATTTGAGATAAGCATTTATTAATATGATCGAGATACATGTGATTAGCTTCTGATTTGTTGATGTGTTTATGAGATATTGATTTATTGTTTTGACCATGGATGAAAATTAGGTGAGTTAGGCATGGATGGAGTCAGGTTGGTATAGGCATGGATGGAGTCAGGTTATCCTTAGGAATGGTTGTGTTAGGTCATTTTAGGCATGGTTGAGTCAGGTTGGTTATAAATTCATGGTTGAGTTAGGTCAGTGTAGGCATGGATCGAGTCCAGGCTGGTTAGGCATGGTCCTGAGTTTGCATGGTTTAGGCATGGATTGAGTCAGGTTGGTTAGGCATGGTTGAGTTAGGTCGGTGTAGGCATGGATCGAGTCAGGTTGGTTAGGCATGGTTGAGTTAGGTTGGTTAGGCATGGTTGAGTTAGGTAGGTTTAGGCATGGTTGAGTCAGGTTGGTCCCAGGAATGATTGATTTAGGTCGGTTTAGGCATGGATCGAGTCAGGTATGGTTAGGCATGGTTGAGTTGAAATTAGGTGAAGTGGTTATTCATTATTTTATGTAATGAATGATAACATGGGTCATATGTGAGACTGTGGGGCATAATTTATGCATTGTGATGATAGAGAAATGGTAGGCGTAATAAATGTCATGTTGTGATAATGCTTAAAATATTGAAATAACTTGTTATGTGGTTTAATTTCCAATTTTGGGTATAAAAGGGAAACTATAGTGAGGTGTGATGTAATGTGAGGAACATCGCAGATGAATTGTTTAGGGTAGAGGATGGCCGAGCTAACCTCTAAGGGCCCCATGCCCTTGGAGTGCTACTCTACATAGTCTTGGCGATTTTAGGGACCTCAAACCGATGTAGTTCTCCCATGAGCTAGGGAACTAATATGAAGGGGTTATGAAAATGAGTTGGTAGGTTTTTTGGGCATGTTGTGGGTAGATTATAGGTAAAATGATGTAGGTGAGGGTCTAGATTGTGACAAAAGAAGGAGATTACCCCAAAATTAAGCTTCGAGGACCAAGTCCTGTATAAGGTAATCAAAACATAAACAAAGTCATGGTTCAAAAGATAAGAGGGGTTGCAATAAAGCCACCTGATTGGAGTAGGATCATGCGCCAACCGTAGAGTAGACCTTAGCAGTGTAGGTGATGAATGTAAGACCCTAAAGACATTGCATGGATTGACTGTTTTACGGTGAAAAGTAGTCATCATGATCACCAAATGTCTAAGTTCCAAGAAGTCCCCTAAGGTAGTAGGATTCTAATGAGAATGGGCATTGGTTTGAAGGGTAAAAAGTGGGATAACTTTACATATGGTATAGGTAGCGATGCATTTCGAGCAAGAGAACCTAGCTCACAATGAGGGGATTGCAATTCCATGAAAAAAAGGTTGGTGTTTTGATAGAATGGATCAATGTGGGAATTCTATGATGGGATATCATAAAATTAAATTCCTTGAGGTCTTCGTGAAGCTAATCGATGCGGGAAGCTTCGGTTGATCTCATTTTTTTTAGTCGCTTTACATAGCTATCTTTCTAGGGAGCAGTCTATTGATAGTAGTAATTTGTCAAGAGGAATATGTCCTTTTGAGGGAGTCATCTTTTTAGTAGAAATTTGACTCAAGGAGTTTGGTCCCATGTGAGGCCTTGAAGTCATGGACAAGACCAAGGTGGAGAATAAGAATCTTGTTCAAAAGGAAAGGTGGAATGACCATGGGATCTCATCTAAATGATAGATGAAAAGTATCCATAAGAATCTTGCTATGTGCAGCAGCCGTGGTACACATATTCAAGAGAAGATAACAAGGGTGACGGGTAACCTCACATGATTCCATTGTTTAATCGTTGGGGAGGTGTAAAAAGGAGTTAAATAGTGATAAAATCAAGTGGATGAACGTGGAAAGAAACAACTTAAGTGAGGTAGGGCTACAAATCAAAAATAAAATGGTCAAAGATGTAAGGTGTAAAGGGGCTCAGGTTTGGGTTTACCATTGAGTGAAGATAAGTGATAAGCACCTGATCCATAGGTATGAGTTATGATGTATGGTCCAAGCCAATTAGGAGCAAATTTTTCCCCATTTACTTTTTTCTGCTTTGGTTACGTGTTGATTTTCTTTCAAGAACAAGGTCATCAAAATTGGAAGGTTCGTTTATGGACACGTTTGTCATAGGCAAAGTTTGATACATGGTTGACCGTGGTAAACTTGAAGGTGATCCAGAGAGTTAAGACGGCATTCGTCTAATAATTCTAGTTGTGCAAAATGATCCTTGACGAAATTCATCATCATTGAGCATGTCATGGTGAGAAATACGCAAGATGAGTGGATTTGGAATTTGAGAGGCAGCATAGCCTCTGTACCGTAGACCTAGTGAGAGAAAATGGTGTGGCCACAGTGGAAGTGCGAATACTAGTGCGGTATGCCGATAGGGAAAAAGGAATGTGTGTATGCTAATCCTTCCCAGTATCAGCTCAACCACTTTCATAATAATTTTGTTGAGGGATTTGTTAGTGGATTCTAGCTTAGACATTGGTTTGTGGGTATTAAGGTGATGAGAAACTAAGCTGAATACCAAAGGTGTCACAAAGTTTTTGCAATGTTTTTTTTTTTTGAATTGTTTTCCATTTTTAGTGATGAGGCGATGTGGAACACAAAAGTGACAAATGATGTGGTGGTTAATGAATTCATATATTTTCTCATTTTTCATGGAGATGAGTGGGATGGCTTCCACCCATTTTGTATAATATTCTGTAGCAATGATGATCCATTGATGGCACTGGGAAGAATGAGGATTGATTTCTCTAACAAGATCCAAACCCCATTGAGAGAAGGGCTAAAGGTCTCGAGTAACCTGTAAGGCGTGACTGGGTGTACGATGAAGATTGGAATGTTTGTTGGCATTTTACACAATGTTTGACGTAGTCACAACAATCATGGTTAATGTTTGGAAAGTAATAGCCCAGGTAAATAATACGCTTAGCAATAGTAAGGCCACTGAAAGTGACCTCCACATATACCATCATGAACTTCCTTAATGGTATAAGGAATTTCAGAACTTGTGAGGCATTGTAAGAGAATAACATCAAAGTTGCACTTATAGAGGAGGCCCCCCAAAATGACGTAAAGAGATACCTTTTTAAGGAAGGCGCGTTGTCCAGTTACCGGTGAGATTAGGAGGTAAGATGGAGAGAGAAAGGTAGTCAGAAGTATTGTATTATACCAAAGGTCACTCAAGTCAAGGGTAGTGGTTCCGATCGAGTAAAAAGTCGTGAGGTAAATAAGAGGGTGATTGGAGGTCGTTGTATAGTGATAAATATTTTAGAATCGGTAGGGCGAAGTAGGTAGTTGGGAAGCTAAGCAGGCCATGGTATCTATAAATTTGTTGGTCTAAACGTGAGATGGTTTGAAGGGTGTAACGATAAAAGGTGGTCAAAAATATGTCTACCTAATGTTTATACTTTTTGAAGTATCTCGTTACGACATTGGTACATATCATTGACTTGGTTTACGACTAATTGAGAATCACCAAAGATGTTGATTGATTTGACATCTAGAGCGTATGCGGTTTGGAGGACCTAAGTATGAGCACTTCATATTCGGAAATATTGTTGGTACATTCAAAATATAATTTGAAAGACAAAGGGCATGGGTTCACCATCAAGAGGAATGAGGATAATGCTAGCCCCGCCCCCATGCTGACACTTGGAACCTTCGAAGAAGAGTTGTCATTTGGTATGGAGGTTCATCTAGGGAGAGGGTAGAAATTGACTCATCTGGAAAGTCAGAATTAGAAGGTTGATCCTCAGTAATAGGTGCATCGGCCAATTGGTCAGCGATAGCTTGGCCCTTGATGGAATTTTGATGAATGAATTTGAGGTCAAGATTAGATAAAAGCATAATCCATTGTGTGGCATGCTGATTTTTATAAGGTTTGGCGTACATGAAGTGTAAGGGGTCGGTGTTTGTCACAACATAGGTTTTGTGGTTGAGTAGGTAATGATGGAGTTTGGTGGAAATAAAAACTAAGGCTAAGAAAAAAAATTTCAGGGATGGGTGTATCAAGTTTCATAGTCCTAAAAAAGGGTATGGCTTATGTAATAAACCTGCCTACTCCCTATGTTGTTCATCATGATGAGTGAGCATGGCTCCCTAAGGAATGATTGGTAGCTGATATGTATAGGTAGAAAGGTTGATCATCTTTAGGTGGAATGAGTACGGGTGGTTGGAGAAGGTATTGTTTTTAGGGGCCTCAAAAGCTTTTTGATAGTCATCATCCCATCTAAAGGAGACATCCTTCCTAAGTAGATGATCAAATGGTTGACACCAATCTGATAATTGTGAAATGAAATGGTGAATGGACTACAATTTACCTTATAGGCTACGGATTTGTTTGAGGTTCATGGGAGGAGGCATTTCTAGAATGGCCTTGAATTTAGCAGGGTCAACTTCTATACCACGTAAGGAAATGATAAATCCCAAGATATTTCATGAGAGAACTGCGAAGATGAACTTTTTAGGCTGAAGGTGAACACAATATTTAATGAGGCACGGTCAAAGATGGTTTTGAGGACTAGTTAGGTGCATCAGCGCAACATTTAGATTTGGCCAAGAGATCATCCACGTAATCTTCCAATATGTGATGCATGATATCATGGAAGATGTAAGTCATAGCACGCTGATATGTAGCACCAGCATTTTTAAGGCCCAAAAGGCATGACTTGATAGCAGAAGGGTCCCCTAAGGGGTAATGAATGCATTCTTGTGCTGATTCTTCTGGGGCAAGCAAAATTTTGTTATAACCCAAGAAAACAATCCATGAGGGAGAGCATCTCATGACCCACTGGTAAGGTCATACCAGTTGATCAATACCCGAGCAAGGGGAAAAATCATCTTTCGGGCAGGTGAGGTTGAGGGTCCCCAGAAGTCCCTACAAATTTAGAGTCCCCCTGTTGCTTTAGTAATAGGGGACAATGTTAGAAAATCCAACAAGGATAATCAATGGGTAAGATAAAGAAAACAGAAATAAGGCACTGAAGTTCTTCTTTGATGAGAAGAGCAATGCGAGGGTGCATTTTTCTCAGCTTTTGTTTGATAGGTTTTGGCATTGGGAAATGGTTTACGATATTATGGGACCACTATGGTGGGGGTCAATACCAGGAATGTCCTGCGTAAGACCAAGCGAAAGTGTGGTTATGAATCTCAGAGAAAAGAAAGTGATGGCTTCTTATTTAACAACATCTAAAGATTGTCTGATCTTTAGGATGTGTGGGTCATCCTGAGTATGAATGTTGATCTCTGATAGTTCAATTCATTCAACATGGTTTATGCATCTTAGAGGGTAACGACCGATGAATATATGAGGTCCCTTCTACACCAAGGTAGGTGGAGTATGGATTCATCATCCTAACATTGAATGACGTTAATGGTCAGTGTGTCATCGTCGATCATTTCAGGATATAGGAATGGAAGAGTGGAAGGGGCCCTCGCCCTCGCGTTGATAATTCAGAGGCCCCAGGAGAAATGGTGTTTATGAAAAAAAAAAATTAGGAGGGATAGATTCAAGATCCATTGACTCCATCGGTGAGGGTGGTGATGAAGATGGAGAAGGGCTAGGGGTCCCTTGATGAATTCAATGTGGGGCCAGTTTTTGTAAAAGGGTCGGGGAAGCTGATACCACTACGGTCATTATGTTTGCGGGTGGTACATGGAATAATGGTATGGCGACCTTGCTCGTAGAAGCCAAAACAAAAAACCCTTCCACACATAGTGATGCAGGAAGGTGTGGGCAGAAACGGAGATTGGTAAATGATTGAAAGTCAGTGGAAAAATGGGGCGAGGTTGTGATGGGTCCATTCAGGTGTGTAGGTGGTAGTATCAAGTCCCCCATAGGTGAGACTAGTACGAAGATGAGGAGGACCATAAAGGAGGCATTCTCCTATATAGTGATCATAGCGAGGTTTTTGGTGAATACTTCCATACTCGTGTGGAGTAAGGAAGGTGTTGATACTATATAAGTGGTACTCCCACAGAGTGACGCATTGAAAAAAACCTTCCAAGGGATCATTGGTTGGTATGTGGGTAGTTGGTATGGATGATGTGTTGGAGGTTGATGCGGTGGTGGTGTTAATGGATTGGGAAGCTAATGGGTTAGCCATGGAGGTTATAATAGCGATAGGTGTAGAGGAGGTATGTGTGGTGAAAGCAGCGGTTGTACTGGTAGGTGTGGGTGTAGGTGTAGGTGAAGTGGTATTGGTTACAGAAGTAGACGGCTTGACCGGTATGAGTACATCATTGGGTCAATAAAGCATGTTACATGTTTTGAAAGGTGATGGCTCAGCTGGAATGGTATAAGTGTGTCCTTCGTGTTCAAAATTTATACAATGATGAAAATTGGAGGGAACGTAACCCATGACACGGATCCAGGGTCTACCAAGCAATAATTTATATTGGAATTCCCCCTCTAAAACATAAAACAATTCTAGAATAGTGTGGGGGCCCACACGAATGTGAAGGATGATAGTTCCTAGTGTGGAGGTGATAGCATCATTGAATGAACATAACATGACTGGATGTTTGGGCATGCAATTTTCAGGTATGCACATTTGAGCAAATGCATGGGATGAAATGATGTTAATGCTAGTGCCTCCATCAATCATCACATGGCGTACCCGTATGTCATCAATGTGTATAGATATGAAAGGGGCTGGGTCCGGGTCATCATTTTGGTATGGCGTGATCTCTGTCTCTGAGAATCCAAGGGAGGCCACTTGGTGAACAAGGTGAGGTTGGGATGAAGGTGGTAATTTGGTGAGAGAGGCTACATAATGGGGTGTGATAATGGAGGCTACGGGTGTAGGGTCATTGGGTAAAACCTCAATAGATTGAAGAACCTCCATGAGGGCTTGACGATGGGATTCTGAGGTTTGGATGAGGTCATATAAGGACATTTTGAGTGGAGATTGGTGTAATTATTTGAGCATGGTGTGATGTGTGATGCCATTAGAAATGGGGTATGTGGGGTTGCAGATAGTTATCGTAGGTATGGGTGCAGATGGTATGTTGGGTATAGGATTGGTTGGTGGGTCAACTACCTTTTCTTTACCCTTCTGTGTACATGTAGTGACATGTACCATGTTGATTTGAGGGAATTTTTCAAATGGAGAGGGTGTAGGGTAAGTGGTATAACAACATGAAGGGAAAAAACCTATGTGAGGAGAAAAGCCCTATGAGGTCAGCTGGGCGCAGTGACATTTGGATGGTGGCATGGCAAGTTCTCTGATGTGAACCATGTTAATTTCAAATTTTTTGTGTGGTTTTGGGAGCTGTGAGAGTGGAGGTTGTAGTTGTTGAGCGGGTAATGTGGGAATGGGTGTAGGTGAAGTAGGGTCCTCGTCTAGAAGGTCATCTTTGTCAAAGTTGGCTTCAAGTAGACACAATTGGATAAGGATAGTTTTCAAGGCCTTGTAATTCTCCACGTCGTGCCCTAGCACACAATGATATGCATAAATTTTAGTGTCATCAAACCCTTTTGGCTTGGGTTTAAGGGGGTCATAAGGTCGGAGTGGCGGTAATGTGATAACAGAAGTCTCGAGGAGGTTGGTTAAAATTTTGGGATAAGACCCTGCTAGTGGATCAAAATGGGAAGTAAATGTGGGTTTGGGTGTAGGTGTGGTTGGTTGTTGGGGAATTATTTTTGGAATTATAGGAATAGGTCGAGCTATAGGTTTAGGTGCCGGTGTGGTTTGAGGTATTGGTCGGGTTCATTTGGGTTGGGATATAGTAGATGGACGGGTAGGAGGGTGTGGTTTTGTTTTGACTACCTTGTTGTGGGGTAGTGGGGTTTTCTTTTTGGGCTGCACCTTCTTGGGTAAAGGTGATATGGGCGTACAAGGTCTAGAAGAAAAATTAGATGGAGGAAGAGGGTGAGTTACACATGGGGATAATGGGGGTGCTATGAAGGTAGATGATGCAGGTCATGCTTGGGGTGTAAGGGATAATGACTGAAGTGTAGTAGGTAATGAAGCAATCACTGAAGTTATCAGAGGTATTGGTGGTGAAGAGGTTGTAGGTGCGGGTATGAGTCATATTGTGTTACTAGGTAGGTTAGAGATTTGTGAGGTAGGAATGGGTGGCTGTGTTATTGGGTTATGAATGGGTGAGGGGTGCTTGACCCTGTTGGGTAGCTGAGGTCTTAAGGCGGATGGGAAAACTGTGGGTGTGATTAGTGCGTTAAGCGTATGAGGTTGATGAGTTTGTTTCTTTATCTTGGGTGTTGGAGTAGGTGTGGTTTTAACATTGGAGGATGTAGCTAAATCTAGTTTAATAGGTGGATGAGTAAGGCTGGTGATCCTGGTGACCCCTAGAGTGGTATTAGGTCTAGTGGAGGTAAATGTTGTGGGTATGGGTTTAGTTTTAGGCATAGGTTGGGTTATGGGTTTAGTTTTAGGCATAGGTCGGGTTATGGGTAAGGGTGTGGTGTGAGTGTTAATAGATATCGTGGAAGGGGTTGTGACAGTAGTGGTTGTATGTGGTTTGATGGGTGGAAATGTGTTTGGGTAGATAGTGGAGGTGTCATCAAGGGATCTCTGCATCTATGTTGAGATAGGGAGTAAGAGGCACCCCCATAACAAAGCTCTATCCACATACTCTAAGTGATCATCCAAACATGAGAATGGAACGTTTATGGGTGAAGTTGGTGAGGGCCTATTGGGAATTCTCGTAAAATGCATCTTAGAGATGGGGAATCATCTAGCTTCAGCTTCTATGGGTAAGAGAGCTGAATGTAGGTCTATTGAATGTCGGGTAGTGGATGGAGAATGTTTTCCAAGAGGGAAAGGTATCCCCACCGGGTCTATGATAGGTGGAAAGGATAATGGGAGTTCATCTATGAGCTAAGGAATGAATAGGTGCTCCTCTGTGGTTAGAGGAGGTAATGGGTGCTCCTCTGTAGGTGGAGGAGGTAATGGGTGCTCCTCTATGGGTGAAGGAGGTAAGGTAGGTAAAGGTTCACTAAGTGGAGAAGCTAGGGGTGAGATGGTCTCAATGTCAGTAAAAGATTCCTCTGTAGGTGATGTAGGAGATGAAGGGTGTTCTTCTATTGGGGAGGGAATAATGGTTGTTGGTTCAGACATAGAAGGTGGATTTTAGGCTAGGATTTCCTCTATGGAAGGGATGTGAGGTTATTGAGATGCAACATGTACCTCATTAAATATTTCATGAACCTCACGAGTATGGGTATCATGAGTGGATGTATCACCTATTTGATTGGATGAAGGGGCATGATTAGGAAATGGGTTTTTAAATATTTGTATATTTTGATTGGGGGTGGCATTGGGATTATCCACAGTCAACTCGCCTTTCTTGAGCATTTCCTGGATAATATTCTTGAAAGTGATGTAGTTACCATCACTATGACCTTTCACTCGGTGATAGTTACAGAAATATTGTTCCTTATACCATGCGGGCATGGGGCGAGAAGGGTCAAAACCAGTGTGTGGTTTAATGGGTGGAAGGGTGATGGTGCTAGCTTTGATAAGATTTTCTAAAATAGAAGGGTAATGTTCACCAATTGGGGTATTTTTTTTTTGCTCTTGTCTAATTCAAAAATCCTGAACATGTGATAGATTAGATGAGGGTGTGGCTTGATTGGATGCATGAGATGGGCCGGCCTTAAGTACCACTGAGTTAGTGGTACCTTTAGCCTTTGAATAATTGGTGTGTGGTTTAGAAGAAGAAGAGGTTTCATTCGACTTAAATGATGAATTCTTATTTCGTAATTGGATTTTCTTCTCTTTAATGGCCCGAATCTCTAACTTTCATGCCATAGTGAATGCATCATCAAATGTTTTGAAATTTTGGACCTAAAAGGTAGGGGAGATATGTCTGGCACAATCTCATATGAATAGTTCGATGATTTTAGTTTGTGGTAGTTGAAAGGTAAGTTGATTGATGAGGCTGTGCTAATGAGTGAAAAAATCTACGATAGATTCATCCTCGTACTAAAATGTGGAATATAGATCGGTCATGGTAACTTTCTTGGTGATGTTGATAGAAAAATGATCCAAGAAATCTTGGGTTACCTGATTGAATGAAAATATGGAGTGTTTGTTCTAATGTAGGTCCAGTGAGGGACAAGATAAAAGTTTTCAAAAGTAAGGCATCATCATGAGAAATCAAGTAACATCCATGTTTAAACAAGCACAAATGCTATTGTGGGTCTTCCTTACTATTGAAGTGGTTAATTTTAGGTATTTTCCAATGCATAGGGTATGAATGGATGGGAATGGATGGGTGAATAGGATCGTAGAAAATCTCATCATAAGTGAGAGTGTTGCGGGAGCCAAAAAATGATGCCTACAGTGTTTGGATCTTATCCATCATCAATCTAATTAGGTCATTAGTGGATTGTGATGATTGGATGCCTCATATAGTGTGAGGAGGTTGGTTTTCAGTGTATAATGGGTGGGGCATTCTAGTGTATGGGTCTGCCATGTAAGGTGGTGTAGAAGAAGGAAATGAAATAGGGGATACGTACCTAGAATGAACAATAGATGAAACAGGTGGTTGTTGGTACCATTTATATGGGGGAGGAAGAGTCGTGGTAACCCTAGTGGCAATAAGGGCTAAAGATTGTGGAATGAAAAGAACTACATTCTGAAATGGGGTAGGGGTCACCGACACTAGAGGTGGGAACGTAGCTACAAGTATGTACGAGACATGAGGAATGGATGAGGTTGTGCTTGGGGCAATCGTCGATGGTATGGTGGATGTAATGGGTGACACAGAGGTAACAAATGCAACAGTCATGGGGGGTATGAAATCTAACTATGAAACAACTGGGGATAATGTGGATTCAAGTAGTACAGAGCCAGATGGGGCTGATGTGGAAGTGGTTATGAGAGTCAGGGGGATAGATACGGGAATGTCGTATATCAACTAACCCAAGGTGTCTCGAGTGGATGAATGGGAGAGGTAAAACTGCAAGGCAACAGGGTTCTGGTCAAGGAGTCATGCAAACTCCTCATCTTTAGTAACGATATTAGTAGGTTGGATGGGATCCATGGCTGGTGATAAAATAGAAGGCGGTGAAGGAATAGGTGGGAGCGGTTGGCAACTGGCGTGGAACATGAGGGCGTTTGATTTTCTTCGGGTCAGTACCATGTGAACTAGTACTGATCAGGTGGGGGTGCTTCTCTATAAATAATATAGAGAATAGCAGGAATAGGTGAATCTGGTGATAAAAAATGGATGAAGTAACAAATGGTGAGTGGAATGTGAAATAGGCTAACTGATGCTGGTTAGGTAAAACCAACATTGGTCAGGGGTAACTACTGCCAATTACTGTGGAAAATAGGTAGCGAGTAATCAGTGAGGCAGAAGGCAAAATATGGTAAGTATTCCAAATATGGGGATGTGTAAGATGTCAATGGAACAAGTGATAATGACAGAGACCGTGGAAAGTAGAAGAAAGTGAAGTGAGAATGTCCTTTTGAGTAGGTTAGCAAAAGGGCCTGGAACTAATGTTGGTTGTGTTTAACCACTGGTGGTCAAAGGTAACTGATGAGAGTTACTGTGAGATTGAAACAATGATGAGAAAAAATGGTTGTGAATTAGAATTTGATGTGGAATTAGACCCAAAATTCTAGGAATGATGGTGATATGGCCCGGGCACACTCAGGTGAAGCTAGAATACACCAGTTATGATGAGGAGTGTGCAAGGAAATACAAAAATAATGATCGAAATCTCTCACCTCAAAATACAAATCAAATAAAACACTAAGAAAGAACGTTCCTAGTGTGCCTATTTTATTACATTTGTTCAGCTTATGCTATTTAGGGACTGACACATGAATTGTGAAATAGAGTTTTTGGTGAGGATGGCTTTGTACAAAGAAGGAGATCTAAAGGGCGAGGTTTCAGGTTTTTTATGGTGGCGGCAGGATATGCTCTGAAGTATGATCATCTACAACTTATTCTATGAGGTTTCAGGTTTTTTATGGTGGTGTCCATTGTGTCATGATCGTGTGATCATCTACAACTTATTCTAGGTAAGATGTTGTTTAAGAATGTATGTATTTGAATTTTTGTGTGGTTTGGTAAGACTTAGAGAAAGAGAAAAGGATAGAAGTGCTTTTTTAGGATTCATTTGTCAACAATGAATTGGTAATGACTTCCAGCGTATAGGTTTCCCTCAATTAATGTGAGCTAATGCAGAAAATCAAAATGAAATGCAATGATTTTTAAAACCCAAATCGAAAATGTGAAATTGGATGACACAATAAGATGAAGAGGAAGATGGATGCTCTTTCACTAAAATGCAAAAAACATGAAGAAATGATTCCTTTTAAATACACTGAAAGAAAAGTTTCCTTTAGAGAAAATAGAAAGAAGGAGTGAATTACCAGGGAAGAAAATTAGTGTGTACACTTTTAGAAGGGAAATAAAAACACAATTTTTCCTAGGAATGAATGAAATGCAAGCAACCTCGGATGGGTACCACCAGTCGTGCCAAAATGTTTCACCTTTTTCTTAGATTTGTTCTTTGAATTGTTGAAAAAACAGATAGGGTAACGGGCATAGGAGGAATACCTATTCAAATGTCGGTTGATGGGTTGTTGCAGGTGTATGACTTCCAAATCCACAACTGATCGTGATAGCTTCCCTTTGGCGAGGAGGAACTTCCTGTAATGAAAGAGACACCACTAGAAAGAATTAAACAATATAGGCAGTGAACCGCCTAGTGTAAGCTAGATCCAGGAAGTATGATACTTCCTAGATGGCCGTCAATCCACTATTTTAAACAAATTAATGCTGAAAACAAGGTAAATCCTATGGTTATTTTAAAATGATTCAGGCATCTCACTTAAAACAAAATAATAAATAGATCTAATCTAACAAGTTAAGATAGAATAGAATCCACAAGTCAAATGGTTGGTTTTGTGTTCTGCAGGTCTAATAAAGGTCTCGGGCAGCTCACAGGTGAGTGAGGGTGAAGTAAAATGAGGTGGGTAGGTCTTTGTTTAAGAATATGTGGGTAAACACAAAGACCAACATCAGTCAGGGGTGACCCACCGTGGTTAGGTATAACTAGCGTGGGTTACAGTGAGATCTGGGAATGTCTCAAAATGGGGTTTTGGTCTTGTCTGTGACTGTACAAAGGATTTTGGTTGGTTAGGATGAGGTAATGGGTGACTAGAGTAGGTTTTGGAAAGGTTTTTCTTGGTCTATGGAGGTGAAAAGTGTTGGAGATGGTCAATAATGAGCAAGATAAACAATGGGTGATAACATAATGATGAAATTAAATATCCAGGAAAGTATGATGTTATACTTACTCGGATTTCATTTTTGAAAGTCTGTGTGTGAAGGATGGAGGTGCTGATGATGGGTTTGGAGGATGCAAGTGATCACCAACTGAAGAAAAGCTTATGTATGGGCTGCATGTATGCTCCTCTTTACTTAGAAAAATCCAAATCTGGCTAGGATGGTTATGCAGGAGAATATGCTCAATCTCCTTCCTTGGATGTGAGTTCTTGCTGGAATTGACTCTCTGAAGATGTGTTATCTTTTGAGATCTCATTCTTTCTTATCAACTTTCTTGCTTCAACCTTCCAGGTTCCAAATTTCAACCTTGAGAATAAAGTTGTTTTGGGGTTAAAAAGGGGGTAACAGATGGCAGTCCAGCTTAACCAGTGACGGTTAGGGGTAACCGACGTCGATCAAGGTGGGATTTCCTAGGTTTACCAAACTTAGGGGAGATCCTCCTGATTTCCTCAGATCTTGTGTTGATGTCCCATAGATTCAACTGGGAGCTTCTTATGAGCATGTGGGAATGTGGTTAGAGGGAATGTAGGCATTGATTTTTAGGGCTTGGGTAAGTCTTAGTTAGGTATGGAAACATACTAAGAATAGTTCTTAGGTTGAGTTAACTTGGTGAGGTGTCTAAGTGAACTATTTGTGTGGATATTATCTAAATTAAGATAATTAAATAGTAAATATGTTGAGCATAATGAGTTAATTTAATTAATTTAATTAAATTAATACTAGTAGGCTGAAGGGGAAGTGTGACCTAATTTCAGTCTCTACACTTCCTGCTTCAAGCTTTGGGTCTTCTCTTCTAGCTCCTCCTCTTTCTTCCCTAGTTTCTCCTCCAGTGCTCTTATTTTTTCGTTACACGTGAAGAGCCTAGCCTCTATCTCTACAGCGACCTTGTTGAGCACGTTACAAACTTGCTAATATGAGAGTTCCTGGGATTTTACCAAGGGATTGGCTCCCTTAGACTCTGGTACTGTGATGATCGCTCCTTGGTAGAATTCAAAGTCTAGCTCATAAATGTGGGACTCAAACACCGAAGAGAGCATCTTCTTCATTTTGGGGTATACACCCTCCTTCTCAAATGACCCCATGGCTAAAATCCTTTCTGTGGGTACCATGCTTTGGAACTACATGCATAGTACCTTCCTCGAGTCGGTAATGTAGCCCATTACTTGTCTTAGTTTTGTATCGAGGGCTCTCCTGCCTGAGCACCTATGCTTGGGAAAACTCACTGTTAGAGTGGGACCTCCTCCCATGCTTCCATGCTCCTTATCATTGTTTTCCCCTCCTTCCTCTAGTACTATGTCAGCGTTGTGCTCAAACTCTTGGTCTACCAGGGCCTTGAGAATTCTCTTTGCTTCTCTCTCTACCACCTTAGTGACCTGCTCCTTTGTGAAGATTATAGCCCCCTATTTTCCCCCACCAACCTCCTCATTCCTTTCCATGTCTCTGGTGCCTTCCTCATCTTGTGAACCCTTGCACTACACAAATATTAACTCCTTCTTCTCTTCCCCACTCTCTTCTCCTGAGTCATACACGCTAAACACATGTGGCTCCTAGTCCTTCTCAAGCTCTTCTTCCTTGATATCATCTTCTTCACTCTCACCTTCTCTTTTACCCATGTACTTCTCCAAGCTGTCGGTCTCTGCCAAGTCAGCTTCCTCTTCCACCCTCTTCTTTTTATTGAGAGGTGTCTCCTTGACAAGGGATTTGACCTCTTATTCTTCCTTAGGTGACTCTTCCTTGGTGAGTGGTTGCCTAGGTGCCTCTACTTCTATTGTCTTATCCTTCACCGGGTACTTTTTCCTCCACATGTAAGTGCTTGACTTGGCGCTTGTTGTTGGCATGCTCACTCTCCAAGTAGTCTACATACTTGGTGCTTCATCTTCTCTTCCCCTCTTCTTGGGTGTGGGATTCTTCCTCTCCATGGGATCCTCATGTTTGGAGACCTCATTCTCTAGGTACGCACCCTTTTCAAACTTTGGCCCTATATGGAGGTATACGTGCTCTGTGGATCCTCCTGAAATGGGTAGTGTTATCAGCCTTGTCATCTGGACCTTGTGCGACATGTACCTTTCTACATACACACAATTTCCACTAGGGTAGTTTAATCTTTTCTACATCTCTCTATGCTCCTAAACTAGACTACCTAGTTATAGCCTCAACTTATTTTATTCCTTAAATATGTTTACTCCCACTTGAAATTATTGAGTAGTGAATGTGAAAGAAAGTTTGCACCAAGGGCTCCATGACTCATTTATCAGCCTAAACCTACCCAGGAAGAAATGTTGATAAATAGTGAATTCAGCTTCCCCTTCAGTGGCTACTGGGAGTTGTTCAGGAATTCTCCACTCTACACCAAACATGTTCCTCAAGAAGCTATACCATTTCTCCAATCATGCCTTGTGGGGTTCCGTCATTATGTCACAGGGATACTTATCGAATCTCTTCTCCTGTGAAGGATCCTCAGTGGGGGTACTCCCATACAAACTTGTCTAGTACGTCAGGCACTCCAATTTCTGAAAATACAATGGTCAGGTTGAAATTGCCAAAGAGGATTATGTCCCCCTCCTTCACGTAATAGAAAATATCCTCTACAATGTAAGCAGATAAGTTGTATATAGTGCCTTCTGAAATTTTTCTGCAAACATGCAACTAAGGCTTATTGACTTGGGTCCATCTCTCCTGGTCATTCAGCTTTGTTACTAGATGCACATCCATTTTCATCACAGGGTGCTTGTTGTCTGAAATGTCATCGTATCTTGACCTCTTCTTGCAGGAATATTCATTTATGGTCTCCTAATTTCCTCCTTGTCACTCAGGTCATCCTCCAAGTTGTATCCTTCACATATAAGGCCTATGAACTGAGAGATAAGATGGGGAGTGACGCACATATTGTGCCCTACAAAATTGAAGTATTCTTCATGTACCTGTGACATTGACCATTGATACAAGTACTCTAGTTTTCCAAAGTAGGGAAAATCATAGAGTTGCAACAACCTTGCCTTCTCCATTTTGACCTTAATGTCATCATTGTAGATTGGCAAGCCCTCTAGTGTTTGATTAATTATGGGGTGCACTAACTTGAGTGCCATCTCCTTCTCTATCATTTTTTCTCGGTGGTTATAATCACTTAAAAGCACATTTCTCAGGTGGGATTCCCACTCCTTACCCATCATCACTCCATTTGGGTATTGCATCTCCGTATACCATTCTTCATTTGTGTTTACGTCGGGTTCTTATTGTTTGGCCTTTCCTTTGCCCTTTCCTTTCTTGGGTGCCATTTTTGAGGTTTTCTTATCACTCCACTCCCTCCTTGTTACTATGTCCTACTTCTTCCAACCTCCAATCTCAAATCCGTGATATAAATCTCTTGATCCCGTGTCGTAGTTTGTCGAACCCTAACTGGTATCAAATTTCCATGAGATAGTGCCTCGTCACAACTCTTATCACACCTATGTAACCCCTTCCTTCTGGTTTACAAACTCAAATCAGCTGCTCACACTTCAATTTCAAAGATCTTTCTTCACATGATCGAATCTAGAAATCCTAGTTTATCAAACTCGCTTCTTTCTCTATTTCGTAAAGTGAAAATGAAAGTGCCTCAACCCTTTACTTATAGTTTTTCTCTTTTTGAACATTAAATGCTACTTCACTTACCATCATACTTTTTTCATTTAATGTAGTTTTTTCAAATAAAGCCCATCTTCAGTGCTTTCACTCATGCACCAAACCTTCGCGAAAACTCCTCCAACCTTCTGGAGCGCAACCAATCCAACATGACAGGAGAATCTTGTGCGCATGTAACCTGCACCAAAGGCACTTCTTTTGTCCTAATTCTTTATCTCACCTACCTCATGTTTCTTAAATGCACATTCTCCTCCTTAGTATGTGGGATATATAAGTAGCTTTATCCTGGCACCAACCATTATTCTTCCATCTTATCTCCTCATACACCTCTTTCAACCAGGCCATTCAACAGGGATTTTCAACACAATTTTCTTGGCACTCTAATCATGTGCTCCTTCACATTTCTCCACCCCACACTAAAATTGATGTGCGGTCCTCTACACACTCAAAAATTATCCAAAATAGTAATAAGGTTACCGGTGCCCAAGGTGCAAAACAAAACAACAACGGGAAAGGAAAACACAAGAAAGGGAAATGCATAAAGCAAAACTTCTAAACTAATTGGTAAAACTTCCTTATTTACAAACACCAAGAAGACTTATTTATAGTAGGGCTTCAGCCTACTCCCATTGAAGTGTCTAGGTAACTTCGTCCCATCTAGCACTTGTAACTAGCACGTGCCTGAATCAAGGATGTACAAGATTGTGTAAGGACCTAACCAATGGACTTTCAACTTCCCAGGATGGCACAAAAACTTAGAATCATATAGTAACACCATCTGCCCAACCTCAAACTTCTTGTTTCTAATTTGGTGATCATGCCAAGCCTTTTGCTTTGATTTTTATGTTGTTTGGCTCCACCTAGCGAGTGATCGTCTCTCATCCAACTTCATTAACTCATCAATTCTTTCTTCCAGAACTTATTCATTGGCTAACCCTCATATGTGTGCTATTCACAGAGAAGGTAACATAAATTCAAATGGTAAGATAGCTTCCATGCCAAATATAAAATGAAAAGGTGTGGCTTTGTCTAGCCTTTTACATGTTGTCTTGTAAGCCCACAATACTACTAATACTTTTTCATCCCAATCTTGTCTTCCAACGTATTTTGTTGAATGCTTCCATGGTTCCATTTGCTTGTGGGTGATAGGGCGTAGTCTTGTGATGAGCTACCATTAAATTTGTTAACATGATCCTCATGATCTAATTCAAGAAATTTGTACCCCTATCACTGGTCAAACTCAATGGGCATTCATACCTTGTGATAATGTTCTCCCATAAGAACCTTGCCACTGTTGCTACTGTGTAATCTTTAGTTGGAGATACCTCTACCCACCTTGTCAAGTAATCCATGCAAGTGATGAGATAACGTGACCCAGTCCTATGCGTCGTAGGCGCAATAGGTGCTACAAAGTCTATTTCCCATTTTTCAAAAGGCTCTGCATTAGGGATAGGGCACAAAGGCATTTCATATCTCATTCTTGATTTTTCAAGGTGTTAAAAATGGTCACACACTTTACAATAGTCTCTACAATCCTTGTACAGGGTTTGCCACCACAAACCTGCCATTAATATCTTACACATGGTGGCTTCACTTGCATAATTCCCACCCGCATTTCCTCCATGTGCTTCCTCCATAATGGTCAGGCGCTTATGCTTTAATACACACCTACACAAAACTTCATCACATCCCAACTTGTATAAGTCTCCACTAATTAACATGTAGGGCATGACGTGTATGGCTGACTGATTTTTCTCTAAAGTATTCATTCCTTCCAGCGCTACACCTTCCTTTAAAAATACTACAATCTCTTCCAAGTCCGAGGATGTGTGCCACAACCTAAATAGTTGCGCATTTGGCATTGTTTCCTCAATACTCTGCATGTCCTCCCCTGAATAAATTCTTGACAGCTGATTAGGCTGATAATTTCTTTTTCCAGGATTTACTACAACACTGAATTCAAATTCTTGAAACAACAACACCCACCAACATATACTCCCTTGTAGAACGGGCTTATTCACCAAATATTCTAATGCCATGTGGTCGGTGTAAAACACAAAGGGTTTTTCCACCAGATATTGTCTAAACTTGAAAAGTGTGTAGATCAATGACAATGCTTCACACTCAGTTGTGGTATAATTCTAATCTGCTGGTGTCCGCTTCCTACTTGCAAAACATAGAGGATGATCAACAATCCCTTAATCTAGCTATGTAAGCACTGCTCCAATGATGGTCCCTGAGGCATCTACATGGACATGAAAGGGATTGTCCCAAGAGGGAAAATGTAATATAGGTGTGGTGACAATCCTATCTTTTAATGTATCAAATGCCCTCTGTTGCGCCTCTCCCCAATGGAAGGCAAATTTATGTATAAGTAGCTCCTCTAAAGGTGTCGTGATCTTGGCATATCCCTTAATAAATTTCCTATAATAGCCCATATGCCCAAGGAATCCACACACTATGCTTTGTTTAGTCAGCTCCCTTAACCCCACAATAACTACAACTTTAGTGGGATCTACTAGCAAGCCCTCCTTACATATGATATGCCCCAATAAAGTCCCAAAGGGTGTAGTAAACACACATTTCTTAATGTTGAGGGATATCCTCAACTACCTACACCTCTCAAACATTAACCTTAAATTGTCACAATGGTCTTTAACCAGACCATATAATGTCCAATCATCCAAATAGACCTAAAGAAACTTATGGATGAAGTCCCGGAATGCTTGCACCACTATGCGCAAAAAGGCATTAGGCACATTATTTAACCCAAAGGGCATGACCATATTTGTAAAACTTCCCCACTTGGTGGCAAAGGTTGTCTTCTCTTGGTCCTCCTTTACAATCCAAACTTGGTGGTACCCTAAAAATCACGTCCAGCAACTCCTTCCAAAATTTCTTCAGTGAAGGGGGTCAGAAAGGGATCAATGACACTAATTGCATTCAATTCCCTATAATCCACACAGATCCTAATCCGCCCATCCTTCTTGATGTTGATTCCCATCAGAATTATCCACTCTGATTCTTCCACTACCTCAATGATCCCATAGGCTATCATTTTTTCTATCTCCTCCTTAACCTTCATGCACAAATTAGGATTCATATGGTAAGGCATTTGCTTAATCAGGCGTGCACCGTCCTTTAGTTTTATCTTCGTCTCCCCCATGGAATGGTGAACGATTTTGATCTCATGGTACCTATGCAGGAATAAATCCTCAAATTCACACAACAGATCAATGATCTTAGATACTTCCTTATCCAACTAGTAATCTCCAATAATAGCTTCCTTAGGTTCTTCTCCTGAACTGATGTTAACCTTCTTCATATTTAAGGGCTCATGATAGGTGTGCACACGAGTATCTGCACTGTCTACTACCTCACGCATCGCTACAAAATGGATAACATCTAAGCTTTCTGATTCCTCTCCATCAATCACATACACCAAATTTCCTTTTTCTTTTTCCAAACACGTGCACTCAAGCTAAACTCTTTTGTTTCCTCTACTTCTTCTTCAAAGCGCACCCCCAATCATGGTTCACCTAGTAATTCCAACAGCCTATCTTCTTTCTTGGCACCATCCCCCATGGTAAGGTGCTTGATATCCTGTAAGTCCTTATCAACCAATGGTTTGGTACTCCAATACTCAAAGGTTTGAATAAGGTCAGCCGTGAGCTCTTGCCAATTCCTTGTTTGACAGTGTTTCTCTAAATGAATATACCATGCGCGTGCACAACCTTGCAGTGTAGAATATAAATTTTTCACTCAAAGAGATGGTGGCAAGGCCTCTGTGCCTTCTCTTCGGACCCGTTCAAACTCCTGGATATGGAAAGAGGCATGATCCTTCCCATGGTACTCCTTGATGATGGTGGGTACATTGCTCCTAGAAAATCTGATAAAGAGAGTAATTCTTACCTCACGCCACTCTAAAAGGATCTCCGAATGTGTATCCCACCACCGAGCTGTTGTTTCGAGCAAGACATAACTTAACATCCCCCTCCATTCCCTCTCGTCCTTCCACTAAGCTTCCACCTCCTACAAAAATATCTCAGGGAAGGATCCTCTTGAATACTTGGGCAGTTCTTTTTCTCCAAGGCACCTAACCATGTGCACCTTTGTTACCTTGGTCACTGACCCTCTCAACTACCATCTTATTAATTCATAAGTCCCATGCACCCAATTATCACATGACATAATGGTGGTATCACTCATTGATTGATCATCTTCAAACTGGATAACCCCGTCAGTAGGGTGTATCATCTCAGGGTATTTGATTGAGCACACATATATCCTGTCTAGAACTTCTTCCCCCAATGGTTCAATATAGGGTGTCAACTTCCCATCAGCTAGGGGTATAATGAATCGTTCCTGCTTGTTCTTGAAGCTGATGTACCCTTTGTTGAGTTGAAGTTATGCATTGTTCTTGTAATACCAAAGGCAACCAAGTAGTGTTGGGAAATTATCTGGCTTGGTGAGCACTAAGACTTCGAAGTCCCTAGTAAACTTGGCTCCCTAGATAGTAATAGATGTATCCCTTAGGACATCGATGGGAATTTCCTTAGTATTTTTTGCTATATACAACACATTTGAAGATAACTGTAATGTGGGTCTTCCCATCTGATGCCATACATCCAACATTAGAACATTAACCTTTATGCCTATGTCAATGAGGATATTTCTAAGGAGCCATCCATCTACAATTGTATTCAATGTAATCTCCTTTTCATAGTTGAGGCTATGAGGGGGAAGGTTCATGTGAAATACCTATCTCTTGCACTCTCCTCTGCCACGTGGTACCTTCTCTCTCAACCATGACCCTAGTAAGGGAATGATATTCTCCTACCTTAGCATTTTACACACCTCCTTCACCTAATCCAGGTCATCCTTTTGCACCTCGACCCTCCTTCCTTGTTCCTCTTTCCTGGATTGCTCCTTTAGACACTAGATCTCCCCTTGTAAGCTTCAAATAACATCCATGGTGTCCTTATATATCTCCTTTTGATGCATGGGGTCTGGATAATTTCCATGAATGACCTCCTCCCTTGAAACCAGGTTCTTCTATCTTGGTACCTCTCTTTTCTGGGTGGCTTCTACCCTTTTTGTTACCAAGACAGGCTCCAAACCTGCATTTTGTGTTACCTGAGGCATCCAGTGTATGTCCACCTTCTTAATACTAACCATTGTAGCACCCTTTTCCTTTTGGTGCTGCTGATTCATATGCTCAAACAATTCCAAGAACTCCTCATACTTATGCTTCTTTCCGCACCATGAGCACTGCAATAGGTCCAGGAATTCACGTTTATAATTCTCTATAGATCCACAGTTGAAACAGGTTCCATGTGGTAACTCAATCCTTCCTCCTCCATGGTTATTACGACCACATAATCCTCCTTAAAAACCTCTTCCACATGCACCTCCATCTACACGCTCCTCATAATGATGATAATCACCTTTGGAACTACTTACAACACTGGTTTGGCACACCCCATGATCGATGGCCTCATGGATTTGATCAATGAGCCTACAGTCCTTAGTATAATGGGTTGTAGAAGTGCAACTCTTGTAATAATAAGATACATTCTTCCTCATTACGTGCTGTAGAAAGGGACATCTACTTGCATCATGGTCTCCTTGAAAAATCTCACACTCTACCACCACAGTGTGTATTGTCCTCTGGGGGAAATTATCCTTAACGTGCTCCTCTATCTCATAACCTGTGCACCACAAACCAATGTGAGTCTCATGGGCTGAGTTTACAGACAATTTGTCCAACTGCTAGGCCATAGTAGCAATTGGGGCCTCCAAGAATGCGCTAACACTAGTATCAACACTACCAACAGTCTCAGTGCATAGGGTATCCTCCAATGCCTCGTGTGGGTTTGTAAAATTTTTATGAGACAAGGCCCTTCTAAAAGGGGTGATCAACCCTCCAACAAACTACTACGCATGCTATGAAGGGTGAATATTATATGATAATTTAGACAAGAGAGTTTTAAAGCATGCATCATACTCTGACACACTCTTTTCCATTCCTTGTTGAATCTCCTTCAAAGCATTGATTCTCGTCTGCTCAAACTCACGAATGTGGAACTCTTCCAAGAATGCATTCTTTAAGGCAGTATAATCCACTACTGTCTGATGAGGGTCATACTTCATATACCAACTATGCACGTGCCCTTGCAACATGGTTGTAAACTGACTAGCCTTCCATTCTGGGGTTGTGACACCCTTCACACACCATATCAGTTCACACTTTTGAACATGTTGTATAACATCCTCAATACCTCTATAATCAGGAAAATGTGGAGGCATTTCAAAGAAAACTTTTGTGGGTGGTTGGGGTCCTAATCCTCCTTTTCCAGATCCTTAGTTTCTTCCTGTGTTTCCTCCACTACCTGATCCACCAGGTCCACTAGGTCCTAAACCATCAGATCCACCAGGTCCACCAGGTCTGAAACCACCAAATCCACCAGACACACTAGCTCCAAATCCTCCTAAACCACCAAATCCACCATGTCCTAAAGTGGTCATACCAAGGTTTCCCATAGTTCCACTGAGCTACGGGCCTATGGTCTACGACAATGCCTCACTGCCAGTAGTATACCCTATGCCCCTTCCAGATGTGAGACCAAATGCTTGTGTGCTTATACCTTTCCTAAAAAGTCCTAACACTGGGTTGATGTTTGCAGCCATAGAATTACCAAATGAAAAATTATACCTCCTAGGCATAGAATGATCACCTCTAATGTAATAAAATAGATTAGCAGTATTTTCCCCCTGATCTAGAAAACTAAGCGCCAAGTTCTGGTCACTAAGTGGGATCAGAAGCATGCTAATGGTTCTTCTTTCTCCACACAAAAAAATCTCATCAGAAGTCGAAGGGGTTTCTCTCATGCGCTATCCAAGATGGGGTCACATAGACTTCTAAGGCTCCACATCCTTAGTGTGAACCTCAAATCCCTCCCGTAATGTCTGCCACAATACATCCATCACACCTATAACCTCGCATCGTCTATCAATCTACCTTTCACGTGCTTCACCATACTTGAGTCATCTCTGCTCCCTTTATTTCTCCACCATAACATATTCCATCTTCCTCCACCCTAGCTTCCTCACCCAACACTCAAAGTGGTTTAGCTATCCATTCAGAAAGCCTCTAAAATCATGATAATCATCAAGATCTTCAAAGCCAGAGGGACAACATGTAAAAATGATCCTCTGGTCTCCCTCAGAAACTCAAACTCAGCAACCTCCAGACAAGAATATGTGGAAATGGCATACTCTAGAGTGTAGCTAGCCAATACTCCTTTCCACCAATGATCCACAACATGGGTACACATCATATCTACATCTTGTAGCCTTTGGTAATCTTCTTGGGTCCACCCATGTGATCTATAACTCTAACTTGTTCTAGATGCATAGACTGGGAGCCATTCATACAGTTCCACAGGGAAACAACACAAAAAAATTTCATACAGATTATGGTAGATATTCTCTTCTACCCATCTACATGCATTAAACTCAGGTCAAGTGTTGAATTTCTGAGAAAATTCATCCTTCGTGCTTTTGAACCATGATTCGACATTTTCCAATGTTAACCACTCTGTCATTACTCATTACACATATCATGATGTATGCTAAATCCCACTACAACTTCGAAAAGAAGTCCCAGCAATGGAACCAAGATGTAGTCATTTCTAATCCTATCATAATAGAAAGGAAACCCATGCACGCTGGCCTATCACCTAGTAAAAGCTGAACGCTCATCCGAGGCACGTGCGGGTACCAATTCTCTCTTTTATGTGAGTTTAGTGGGAAACATCATCTATGATTAGTGTAAGATATTTCAGAAATGAAGTTTAAGACATACAAGAACCATAGGGCTCATAACGGTCTCTAGATCCTTGCAGTCACTTCATACCGATTGTTTAATAGAATCCATAAGACGTATTGTGACAGAAAGAAACATACAACCATTTATACTTAGCATGAAAGGAAAGAAAAATCATAAGAGAGAAACATGCATCAACATCATTGATATTCCTGTATATATTATGACAGGTAACCTTATTACCTCCATGGAACCATTACAGAGGGTCACAGAGAAGTAGACTGTAGTCATGCACTGCACTGGACTTAATGTAACTAAGTTACCCAAAATAAAATCTACAAACCCTAGGCCTAGTGCATTCTCTCCCAAATACAACTATTCACCGACAGAGTCATCGCAGCATTTCTACAGAGCTCCACTCACTCCCTAGGTGTCTATCTGCATACTTGTATGTATATCTCTCTATGTATATGTATATATATATATATATATGATTTTGTCTCTACAGGTGCTTGTATTTATAGCTTTCCTAGACAACCAAGTCATCCTCTAGCACCCTCAGATCTGGCGCCAAGTGTCCGAATGTGGTCCTCCATGTGAGCATGCTTCTCTAGGCCTGAGATCTCCACTTTATTTAATGATGTTCTTCTAGAAGATTCCATCACAAGCATGCTCCATCCTGGGCCAACTTGTCGCCAAGCTGACATCTTATCCATGCACAACCGAGCCATGATTTTCATGTGCTCTACCTCAGACATCCAAAATGACTAAGTCCCAATCCTTTCTCGTGTCATGTGTGCTACATGCTTCCTTATACCCTTCTCTTGCACGCTTTTGCCTTACGTGTCATTCCATAATTAGGACCTTGTGCGCCTACATGCCTTCATACTTGGCCAATATTCTAGGGGTCCAACACCCTCTTTAGTGTCTATTGTATGATTCTCTACATTATCATCACAATGAGAGAAAATATTGATCATATGTTTCATTTTTCATTTTTCACACCATAAAAAATTGGAAAATATTTTTTTGATGATTGAGTCTTCATTTTTTATTATTTATGCCAATTTATATAGTCACGACCACTCAATCATGCACATCATAGGAAACCTCCTCCACCACTAGAAGTCCACCTTGGTGTTAATTATTTAGGTGTAGAAGTTTTTCTACTATCTCAAAATGCGACCCCATTGTTTGTGGCTAATAATAAGTGTTATTTGTCCTCCATCCTCCATTACCTCCATCCTCTATTATGTCATTTCTTACTTAGTAGAATAGGATTTGAATCTCACCTTAAATTACATTGTGTTTAATTTTCTAAATTCCCCTCCCCCTCCCCTACAATACAAAACATTATGGATGTAGTTTCTGATTGATAATGCATCCATGTACAATGATTTTTTGAAAATATTGCAATTTTTTGCAAATAATACACCTTAAAAATTACAAAATTCACAAAAGAAATCATATTCAGAAAATAATTAACGCCTAAAAATATTACTTATTTAAATTTTTGTACAAAATTTTTAACCCCAAAATTATAAAAATGTTCACCACCTATATTTCTCACTCCACAGCTTTTCTAGTTTTAAAATCTATACCTATTTAATTATACGGGTCTAGGAAAACATTATTCTTCAACTCAGTTGATAAGATTGAAAAGAACTATAATGCACATATAGTTATTTATAGTTATAATAATGCCAATTTTGTAATAATAAATTTTTTTAAAAAACACCTTTTAATTTGATTTGAATGCATGGGTTGTGTTAGGAGGTCACATTACAATTTGAGAGGGATCCTTGTCATATGAGGGGTGAAGATATCTATATGAGGAAAAATCACATACCATAGATTACTTATGTGAAGAGAATAGATGATCATGGATTGTGCATGTATAGGGAGATGACCTACACGTAGATGACTACAAGTAAAATAAATGGATATAGAGACATATGAGGTGTGGGTCTTAGTATGGACAATATAAATTTTAAATTATATTCATTATTTCACAATAGGTGATTAAAATACTTATTGCATGTGTATAGAACAACAATTAAGAGATCCTTACTTTAAAATATTAATGCATGTAATTATCTATATTACTTAGAAACAAATTCTAGGCCATGGAGAATTGAGATGGAATCTCGGTAGATAATATATTATTTATTAGGTTTGTAGAAGAATATAATTCCATCAAATAGGTACGACATCTTTACTCAATTCAGTTAAAGAAAAAATATATCAAATTTAATTAATAATAAACAAATTTAGTGGTCATGTAAGTGGCCTTTGAATATTCTTGATGATTATCATATAAGTTCCTTCTGTATATTTATAATTCTATGTCATGAATTAATAGGTGATTGAATGGAACATTAATACAAATTATGTGTAAATAATTCAAAATTTATACTTAAAAATATGGGATATTCAAACATTAAATTATGTTAACCAATATCTTTTTCTATCACATTGTTGATCAAATTCCCACCAATTAGTTGTTGCACTTTTCACATGGTATTACATTTCTCTTCTATCTGATAAAAAAATTAATTAGATAAAAATCATATAGGAACTATATCATCTAAAAAAAATATTTCAAACTATTCTCACCATTGTCTTGGGTAATATCATAGTGTTGCCCCATAAAATATAAATAGATCATATTATCACTAATAAGAATTAATCATCTAACAATTAAATTCGTCACTATTGAGAAAAAGTGTGAATGGATCTTGTCTAATATTTATGCCCCTAACTCTGCTAGTGGTAGAAGAAAACTATGGGCTGATCTTAAAATCTTTAGAAATCAACATAGCTCTGCCAACTGGCTCATTATGGGAGATTTCAATTCCCCTCTAAACCCAAGTGAGAAGTTTGGTGGAACCCCCACCTTCTCTAATGGTATGGAGGACTTTGCTGACTTTATTGCAAAACAAAACCTCATTGATGTGGATCTGCATGGTAATAAGTATACTTGGAATAATAGAAGGCTGGGAAAGGAGTTCATTTAGGTGAGATTGGATAGGGTTTTAATCTCAGCAAAATAGATTCTAAGCCAAGACTTTTACCTATCTTCCCTTCCAAGAATTGGATCGGATCATAATCCGATTGCTTTAAGCCTTCTCAATTGGACTAAACCAGCAAAAAGCACATTCAAATTTGAAAAAATGTGGATGGAGCATGATGATATCTATGATAGGATAAAAGAATGGTGGGTATGGAATGGGGAAGGCACTGCTCAATTCAGATTAGTTCAAAAACTCAAAAATGTCAAAAAGCAAGTCAAAATCTGGAACAAAAGGGTTTTTGGAAATATTTTCAGAAAAAAGAAAGAGTTAAAATAGAAACTTCAGGATCTGGAGTTAAAAATGGATACTTTGGGAAGATCGGTTGAAGATGAAGTAATTGAAAAGAATATTATTTCTGAGTTGCATACGATTTGCAGTAGGGAAGAGTCTTTTTGGCGCCTTAAATCTAGAGCTATATGGCTTAAAGAGGGAGACAGGAACACAAAGTTCTTTCACATGACTACTCTAAAACATAGAACCAGTAATAGAATCCTTGAGGTTTCTAAAAACAATGGGAATAGCACTAAAGATCCAAACAGCATCAAGAAACAAGCACTTGAATTTTACAAGAATCTTCTTAAAGAGAACAACGTCAGTAACCCGGAAGCTATTTCCTTCATGTTGGAGGCCATCCCTCAGAATATCATTGAGGACCAGAAATTCAGAGACATCACTAAAGTTGTCACGCTTGAAGAACTGCAAAAGGTTGTTTTTTCTCTTGAGGGGGATAAGGCTCCTGGACCGGATGGGTTCTCTATTAATTTTTTTCAGAAGTTCTAGGAAATATGCTCGGAGGATCTTCTCAAAGCGGTAAATGAATTCTATAGAACAGGAAATCTTCTATAAGAGCTTAATAACACGCACATTGTGCTGGCACCTAAAAAAATGGATGCAAAAGACTTCAAGGACTTTATACCTATCAGTCTTGTTAATGCTATATTTAGAATCTTCACCAAAATCATCACTACTAGACTGCAGCTCATAATGAATGACCTCATCTCAAGGCAGCAGAGTGGCTTTATTAAAGGCAGGATAATACAAGACGGAGTGATTATGGTGCACAAAACTTTACATTCCATGGAAAACAATAAAAAGGCTAATATGATCCTCAAGCTTGATATGAATAAAGATTTTGACAAGGTTTCTTGGGTCTTCCTTGACATGATTTTATCTAAATTTGGGTTCACGGAAAAATTTAGAAAAATTGTCAAGTCTTGTATATCTACAGCTAGGTTCTCTGTGGTTGTTAATGGGGAGCCTGTGGGTTTTTTCACCAGCAGCATAGGTCTAAGACAAGGAGACCCCATCTCCCCCTTACTCTTCATTCTCTTAGCTGACAGCCTTAGTAGAACAATTGGCAGAGCGGTTGAGAATGGCCTTTTAAATGGATCTAAACCCGCTTCATTCATCCAAGATGTCTCTCATCAACAGTTTGCGGATGACACGATCCTTCTTCTTCTGGCCTCTGTTGTGGAAGCTAAAGCTATTAAGGCTTTATTACAACTCTATGAATCTGCTTCTGGACAAGAGATTAATTATGACAAAAGCACCATTTTTTTCTTTAACACCCCTGAGGAAAGACAACTCAAGATTGCTAAAATTCTGGGCTATAGAATAGGTGCTCTTCTAGCAACGTACTTAGGCCTCCCCCTTGGCACTAAGAAAGTCTCTCACATGGTGTGGGATGATTTTTTGATGAGATTTCAGAAAAATATGGCAGGTTGTAAAGGGGCCACTTTCTCTAGTGCTGGTAAGTGCCTTCTCATTAAAAGTACACTCCAAAGTCTGCCCATCTATATCATGTCACTTTTCAAAATTCCTTCTTCCTTCAGAGAGAAAATTGAAAGGATTCAGAAAAAAAATTTATGGCAAGGCATGGAAGAGAAGTTCAAATTTCACCTAGTGGCCTGGGATAAGGTCTGCACCCCAAAATCCATGGGAGGGCTGGGCATAAAAAATATTGAGAAAATGAATGAGGCACTCATCGCTAAGATGGGCTGGAGATTGCTATCTGAGAAACAGCCCTAGATTGATGTTATTAAAGCAAAATACTTGAGTCAACAAGCTGTCTACTCCTATCTGCATGAAGAACAACTACCCAATGGTTCCATTTTTTTGGAATAATCTGGTCAAGAGTAGAAACTTCATCAAGTAGGGCAGCAAATGGAAAGTGGGGGATGGCAGTGAGATAAACTTCTGGGAGGATAACTGGTTCAGTGACAACCTCTTGGAGAGATTTGGGACAGCTAAGGACAGCCTTATAAGCAAGTATGGAACTAAAGTCAAGGACTATATTGAAGGAAATGGCACCAACAAGACTTGAAAAAGACTTTCTATGGAACGAATTGAGCTGAAACAAACTACTTCCTCCCTTCAGGATCTTTTAGACCTCTTCCCTTTAAGTCAGCTGAATTCCAAGGATGAGCTGGTTTGGAGCAATTCACAAGATGGGAAATACTTAGTCAAATCTGGTTATACCAATCTTTCTCACAGTAACCAATCTGACTTTAACTGGAACAAGATCTGGATGCCTAAGTTAACCCCCAAAATAAATTTTTTTCTTTGGTTGGCCATCAGAGGTACAATTCTCACCACTAACAATTTGATGAGAAGAGGATTTATAATTCCTAATTGGTGCCACCTTTGTAGGAATGACTATGAAGACATTAGTCATCTGTTCATACATTGTGCTTATGCCAATAGAATTTGGAGCTTTGTTCTTTCTAAATTTGATGCTCTTTGGGTGTTGCCGAAGAACCTTAATCAACTATGGAATCAATGGAACCCACCATTCAGACATTGTGCTATCAAAAGAATCTGGAAATTAGCAATCCCACACTTAATCTGGAGGATTTGGAAGGACAGAAATAATATCATTTTCAGAAATAAGAAGCAGAATTATAAAATCAGTATTGGCAAAATTTCTCAAGGTATCAAAGAGGACATGGCCAGATTTAAACCCCCTAAGAACAAGTGTTATCCTGAGAATGAAGAGCACATTTTATCTAATTGGCACATTGGAAATTGGAGCAACCCTGGGAATAGTGTGGATAGATCTTTGATTAAATGGCATCCTCCTGACTCTAATTGGTACAAGCTGAACTTTGATGGTGCCTCTAAGGGAAACCCTGGGACAACAGCTGGAGGAGGAGCAATACGAGACCACAAAGGTAATTTGATTGTTGCTTATGCTGGAAAAATGGGAATTCAAACTAATCATTTTGCCGAAGCATTATCTACTCTCTGGGGCTTGAGAGTTGCACGGGCTCAAAATATTCAGAACCTTATTGTTGAAGGGGACTCCCTTAATATCATTAAGCTTCTTAATCAGTCCTCATCTCCCAGTTGGAGTATTAAAGACTTTATCTCTGAATCCATAAGCATTTGCCACACCTTCAATAGTATCAGAATCATACATACTTACAGGGAAGGCAACAATCTGGCGGATGCACTGGCCAATTATGGCATTAATATAAATTTTACTGTCTGGGATAATGATAGTATCCCTAATCAGCTTCACAACAGCATCCATGCGGATCTTCACAAGCAAGCAATCTCTAGAGATAAGCCTTAATCTTTGGAGGAAAATCAAAATCATCAATTCTTTCACACGTGCTGCTTTATTCTATATGGCGAGGCAAATTATATATTTTTCAAATAATAGCAAGATCTATTTAAGAAACTTCAAGTGGAGTCATCCAGATTTGAAAATCGCGCACGCGGGAGGTACAACAGCTGTTGATATCCGGATGCCAAACTCCACGAAAACCGATGATAATTACAAAGTGATTGTTGACAGGGAAAGGGTTTTCACACGCGACTTCCTACAGGCTCAGTACAGCAATTACACAGCCGTTCGTGAGAAGACCAACGGCTATAGTTCCTAGTCCTATGTGATCTTCAACAATAAGAAACAAACTATTCTTCACGCTCAGCGGCATTCTGGAATTTGTTGTAACCTGCACACCACTGAGAAGATGGGAGGACCTCCCTGTCAAATTGAGCCGTGCGCGGACCCTGATTGGAAGGAAAACACCGAGCTTTAGAACATTCTCAGCATAGGCGGCTTCACCAGCTTTGTTGAAAGGGTGCAAGGACATGATCAAAGTATTTCAATATGCTTTGCTAAGGACTGGAAAGAGAGGACTGTCGACTATGGGGGACAGAAAATTCTTGTCAATGAAGAGCTCATTGCTGAAGCGACCGGTCTCAGCCTGGATGGATACCGCTTCTTCAACAAAAGGGTTATCAAAGAAACTGAAGAAAGAAGATTTGTGGAGGAAGATGAGAAGCTTATTTTTAGCACAGCGGGTCTACTTGTAAGCTCAATTCCATCACCGTTTGATGAAGTCACTCGCATGATGATTCATTTCATCTCCTTGGAAGGTAGGTTTGTTACTGTCCCAGCTAAGCATCTCATCTTTTTAAACCACTTCCATAGGAATAGATTGGTTTGCTTCCCTCATTATCTTTTAAGCTCTCTTGAGCACTCCATTTTGGAGTTCCAGAAGCATACCTGGGCGGTTCCCTTGCATCAAGGGCTTATTTTGCTAATTCACAAATACTGCCTTCTCAAGTACCCCGGTCTTCCTTCCTCTCCTAGCTCGGCTTCGATGGGCTCCGTTGCTGCCAGTCCTACTTCTCCCGTTGCCCTTGCTGCCCTTGCTACTGTCCCTGCCACCGGTGCTGCTACCCCCATGTCGGCTACACATGTTTCTCTTTCTATTCCTCTTACTGCTCCTCCTGCCACCCACCTCACCTCTACCTATAAACGTCCACTTACCAGGGCTTCTAGGAGACTCAACCTTGAAACTCTTGCAGCAGGGAAAGAGCCTCTTGATCTTGACATTGCACATGACCTGCTAAACATAAGTAGTGCCAGTCCCCGGGAAGCACAGATGGATAACCCTTCCAAGAGACTGGAGGCCTTAGAGGCTGAGTTAAAAATGCTGAAGGATGAGGTCAAAAACCTAGCTAAGCAAAAAGGTAATAAAAGTATGGAGGGGGAAGGGAGCATTGACAATAGTCAGATTGAAGACATATACAAAAATTTGACCTCCTTGGACTCCCGCCTTGGAAAGGCTAAGACTAGGCATGATTACAACATTTCCGCCTTTAGGGCCATTGAGGAATTCATCGTGGGGCATGCCAAAAGTGTTTCCAACCTCAGCGGTGTCCCGGCTGCACTTTGGGGCAATGAAAAAGAGAGCAAAAGAACCATCGAGGAGCTCGATAAGACGAATGCTGCCCACATGACTGCTTTGGGTATGTTTCATGCTTGGAAAAAAGTCAAGATCAGTGTTGATCAAGCAGCCAAGAAGTAGTCCTGCATGCTTCTACTGCTCTCTTTTGTTATTCTTACTATTTCTTGACTGTCGGGTTACTATTTTTTTGCTGTTGTTTTGCTGTTAAGTCTCGATTGTGTAGCTATTTCTGGGCTAAGTGGAATTTCATTGTATCACCTGGACTTGGTTAGTCCTGCTAGGTTTCTCACTCTTATTCCGGCTTAAAGGCCTTATTTTGTATTCAAGGGTATAGTCCCTTTCAAAAAACTATTTGCCATTATTAAAAAAAATAAGAATCACCCACTCTTAAATTTATCTAAAACTAACTGATTTATTTTGTAAAAGTGTTAGTGCATACCAATAAAATAATGCTTCTTTATTAGTTGAATGCATTTGATGAAAAAAATAGGCCTTATTTATTCCTTAATATAAGGAGTTAGGCATGATTACATCCCTAAAATATCTCTCTATGTGCCTATTTATGTGGTTAGTTGTATTAACAGCTCACATGGAAAAAATAATATACTAATATCACAAATATTATACTAACAAATATTATATGTACTAATAAAAATAATTTGTTAACAAATATTATTTTATAACACTAACAATATATTCCTAACAAAGGAACATAGGAATATATAATATAATAAATTATAAATTAGAGGCGAAATGGAATGAAGGTAGGCATAACTTCGTGGTCATAAAAATAAGTGTTGCTTTGAAAAATTAAAGTATTATAACATCCACTTTATTATGCTTCACAACTTGGAATTTTTTTTTTGACATTCACTTCATGCTTCATTGATTTAAATACCGATATATTTAAACCGAGCATAAATATTAAGTTCATATCTCATGTTTCCTTCATCTGAATTCTCAGGATTTATAACTAACATCATCTTAGTCAATCCATCCTATAACATTAAAAAACCATGTGCAACTTCATGAAAGTATACAGATCCTACTTGATCCATATCAACACTCTTTATGAGTGATTACACAAAGTGCAACATTTTTTTTTTTCTATACAAAGTATACTAATGGTTTCTTCATTCATCAATGATAGTTAAATATTTCATTCTAAGTGTCTACATAGGTATCCATCATCAAATCCCATTGGAAATCCTACACTTAGATTTTTACTGACTCTGTGACTGTATATTTAGTAACTTACTCTATGTTGGCCAAAGATTCAGACGCATGAATTCCATGCTCGGTTCTATGACAACACATTCATCGTTAGGATTTTTTCTATCACCTTATTAATTTTTGTTATCTAGATAAGGACTGGATAATTACAAGTTGCGTACTGTTGATGATTATCTTTTCAGATGAACCATCAGAATCGTAGGAAAACTTGGGGTAGTGGGACGTGTGCCCTAAGGTGACCTCCAGATTTTAGATAAGCTGGTTCTTCTCTGTAGTACAAGATGAGGGTCAGAAAAGTGAAAAAAAACATAAAATGTTAGTGGGGGGAGATGTGCTAAACAAACCTCTTAATAAATCAATCGATAATACAACTGTCTGAAGAAGGGAAATGATGAATGAATGAAAAGGGTGGTTGAAATTACACCACAGGCCAGAGAAGATCACATAGAACACTACCTCAAACTACTTAAGCACAAATTCTAATACATTAATAAAATTAGAGAGATGCACAATTTCTATGTGAAAATAAAGGTGATCAGATACAACAAAGATATTTAAAGGATGGACAAAAAGCACCACAAGGCATATTATATTAATCCAAAAATCGTGCACAATATTACAATGAAAAGAGGAAAGATTGTTATTACAAAACCTAGGAAGAAGGATAGAGCTTCAGGCCCCTACCTTTCATAGAAGAGGGACTGAGATAGAGAAGAAAACTGAGTAACTCCCCCTTTTTTAGATGAAGCCTAGCTTACAATACATAGAATCACAAGGAGAGAAGAGTGAAATCTCAATATTACTTTTTCAACCACTTCTAGGATGTAATAAATGAGTGTAATTAATGGAATATTTATTGCAAAATACTCCCCATGTTGTCCCATGACCTGTAGCAGTGAAATAATTATGGCCATGCTCATTAAGTGCACTCCTAACCACTTTCCAACTGTCTCTTTGAAGTGGGCTCTCTTCCTAAAAAAATCACCATCAATGCTTCATTAATTTCTACATTTATTGATTGATGTGAGTCGTGCTTGGTTTTTTAGAGCTAGATATGTTTCTTTTATTTTAACCCACCTAACCTTACTAAAAATACAATATCCTCTTTTCTTGGCATAGAGGATATTGAGATCTTTCTGAAAAAGTCCAATTTTGTGAAAATTTGAGTTCTAGGTCAAGAGTTATGCTTGTTTGAACTTTCAGGTCAAGCGTTTCACACGGGCTCTCACAATATTTTAAAATATATGAGAATTTAAAATTCTTGGCTTGTTTCATGATTAATCCTACATTGAATTGACCTACTACTAATATTTTACGACCTGCTTTGGGTTTGGGGTCTATCTATGCTGAGCTCCACGTGGAAGCAAAGCACACCTCTAGAGTCTCTACTTTTCTTACACCTTTTTAAAGTGCACCGAGCTGACACGAGGCACCCGTTTTCCTTTTCATGAGTTCATAATGAGACTCATTACACATTAATACAAGGACCCTCTCTTGGCAGGTTCCCTTATTAGTCGACCCCACGTGGAAGTCCCTTCTGAGTTTGGATTTTCAATTTTCCCTCTCACTTTTTGAAATTTCACCGAGTTGACACATGGCGCCTTCTACGACTCTTCTAATTTTCTTGAGTTGACTCGCTCCGGGATTTTCTTTTGACTCTCGAGTTAGATTTCTTCATTTTTTCACCATGATTTGGCTAAGTCCTTGCAAAAATTCCAAAGTCTTGAATCATGTCACATTAGTCCACTATTCTCAACACTATCTTGATTAATCACAGTACTAATCTGATTGTTATCTAATTTTAGTGGGTGGTGGAGGAAATTAGATAAGAGTTTAGCGACTCATAGGGGACCATTATCCTACTAAATGGAAGGAACTAGCCGTTTATATCTATTTATTGGGTATAGACTCTACATCATCATCATGGGATTATTTGAACCTTGATTCCAGAGTATTTGAAGTGTTGTTGCTTGCTTCTGTAGCCACTAGCTGATCCTTGTGAGTTTCAACTCTCATAAGGAAACTCTAAAATTTGTTTTGTGAGAGTAGAATTTTTTTTTTTAACATTGAATTTCACTCATTCTCATGTCTACAATTTTGAGGTTGAAGGATGGAGCGGATTCTATATTTGGATGTCATTCGATCCTGTAGAGGTGTACAAGCTTTCTACAATTCGTTTTGGCGAGAGTCAACAAGGTTTCCTCCTTAATTTAGTTTAGTTTCTTTGCATTTTTTTGATTTGAATTTTTCAACTATTATAGGCAACTGTGGGTCTCCCTGTCATAAATACTGAAGGGCCTTGCACATTATACCTCTAGAAATACAAAAAAATATATATACAAAGATTAAATCATACATGCCTCAAGTAAGACATGTAGAGTGTGCAAAATCACTTCTTCTGCTGAAATAAAATATACTCCTACTCCTACACTAACCAAAAAAAAGAAAATCTAAACAAATCCTGCTATAGGTAGGGAGAAATAGATTCCCTTATTTAAAAAGTGCAGCCATGTAATCAATTTAGCAACGGTTATGGCCTGTAACAAGAGTGAAAAATTACCTTCCACCCTTTTATCCAACGTATCAATAAACAAAAATAATACCTCTTTAAGATGTTAATATTTTGGTTGGAGGTTTCGTATCTGATCCTTGGTGTACTGAAGATCATCCTCATGCTCTAAAGTGAGCATGACCAGCATTGGATTCTCCATTGGCTCCCATGCTGCTAGATATTTGATTGGGCATGGGGTATTAGGAACCAGTGGGATGATCCTTTTGACTTTCCCATTCCTTTAAAGCTCATCCTCATGAATGGGGATATCTTGCATACTTTCTAGAAGAAGATGATTGCTTGCAGGCTGATCGGAATGTTCCTTCTCCTCGACAAACATTTCTACTTCTTTGATAACTACCCTTTCCATGATGACTAGTTTGATCTTATTGTCATCCTCTTCTTCTTCATCTTCAAACATAAATGTTTAGAGATCAAAATTCTCCACAAAATCAGATTCTGAAAAATATGTGATAGAATAAGAATCTAAAATTGTATCATTAAAAGAAAGCAAGAAGCTCCATATGATTTCTTCTTCATTCAAGGGTCCAAAATTTTATTTTTCTCCTCTACAAGATGAAGTTTTCCCTGGTTGGTTACAATTGATGATGATGATTGTGGTGGCTCAACACAACCTTCCAATAGTGAAGCAAGCTCTAAGCATGCTGGAAAATGAGGGTCACCACATTCAACTGACCCATCCTATACTTTAGGGAGATTTCCCTCTTTTATTTGCACATGCTCCCCTTCTTGTAGGCTTGGGGCTGCCTCTTTCTCCTTCATAGGTTTAATTAGCAAGGGGATCTTATCAATCCCAGAACTACGAGCCCATCTTTCCCAATCTTTAGTTATTTCTTCTTGATTGGACTCTCCTTTAGGTTTTCCTCGACTAATTTTAGTACTGTTTTCTTTCCAAGATAAACTCAAGACATCAAGAGGAGTGTTGGGTTTAGTTATGACATGTTTTATAACCATTTGTGGTGGAGAAGGAAGTGGAACTTCTTGGTTTAGATGGGATGACTACTTGGAAGGAAAGAGAGTAGAAGAAATGGGGTGGGATGAAATGCTAGGAGATGGAGAGGGGAACTCAACATTTGGAGCAGTATGATATGGTAGATCTTGGGAAGTGGGGAAAGGAAAACAAAACGTTGGTGATTAACTTGCCCAATGATAAGGTTGTCTTGCACTTCTCTTATATGTTTAAATACCCTTGATCCACTGTATAAGTAGGGTAATCACTTCTTCTAAGAATTCAAGCCTCTCCCATGAGCTATAGTGGCCAAGAATAGGACCTTCCCATGGACAAGGTACCTTGCATCATATCCTAGATTCCTTCATTAGTGAAATAGCCTAAGTTTGAACCATACCCACCTCCATTCCTTGGATCTTCTCCAATATATTAACATCCTCCATCTGATTGTTGTCATCATATGCATACTCATTCTCTTGATAGGTTCTAAATCCAAACTAATTTTGACATTGCTCATGTGGGTAAGCATAGTGGTTCTGAATCTAGTTATAATGCTGATTTGGAGGAGTTTTGAAGCTCATTAGAGGCTGACTATACTATTGAAAGTGTGAATTCCACTATGGGAATGAAGTCATGGTTGTGTAATATCATAGAACGAAAGGAAATGGGAGATGTGGAAAGAAATATGAATAGATATGGATGAAAGAAAGGTCTGCAAATTATTAGAATAGGCTGTTCAGACTAGATGGAGTCACCATATATGCTTTATATGTGCCTCCAAAGGTTGAATCTCACCAAGATCACACCAACTTGATGAAATTAAATAGTAAGGTGCTTCAAACTATCCCACCAGGCATGTAAGGAAAACTATTGATGATTATCCTTGCTGATGAACCATCAGAGTCATAAGAAACCTTAGGGTAGTGTGATGTGCACCCTAAGGTGACCTAGAAATTTTAAAGAAGATGGTTCTTCTCTGTAGTGAGATATCAGGGTCAAAAAAGTGAACAAAACATAAAATGTTAACAGGGGGCAATTCACCAAACAAGCCTCATAAGAAATCAATCGATAATTCAACTGTTTGAAGAAGGGAAATGGTGAACGACTGAAAAGGGTGGATGAAATTACACCACAGGCCAGAGAAGATCACACAGAACACTACCTCAAACTACTTAAGCACAAATTATAAGATAGTAATAACATTATAGAGATGCACAGTTTCTATGTGAAAATAAAGGCAATCAGAGACAATAAAGATATGTAAAGGATGGACAAAAATCACCACAGGGCATATTATATTACTCCAAAAATTGTGCATAATATTACAATAGAAAAGAGGTAATATTGCTATTACAAAACCTAGGAAGAAGGTTGGAGCTCCAAGTACTTGCATTTTACAGAAGAGGGAATGAGACAGAGAAGAAAACCAAGTGACTCCCCTTTATTTTAGATGAGGCCCAACTTACAATATATAGAATCACAAGGAGAGAAGAGTGAAATCTCAAAATTACCTTTTTAGCCACTTGCAGGATACAATGAATGACTGTAATTAATGGAATCTTGCTTACAAAAGAATTCCCATGCATTGAAATAATGATGACCATGCTCATTAAATGCACTCCCAACCAATTTCTAACTATCTCTTTGAAGTGGGATCTTTTCCTTAAAAATTGCCATCAATGCTTCATTAATTTCTACATTTAGTGATTGATGTGAGTCGTGCTCAGTTTATTGGAGCTAGATATGTTTATTTTATTTTAAACCACCTATCCTTATTGAAAATATAAAATCCATTTTTCTTTGTGTAGAGGATGTCGAGAGCTTTATGAAAGGTCCACATTTGTGAAAATTAGAGTTCTGGGTTAAAATTTATGCTCATTTAAACCTAGGGGTTGGGAATTTCACGTGGGCTCTCATAATCTCTTAAAAAATCTCAGCATTTAAAATTCTTGGTGGGTTTCATGATTAATCCTACATTGAATTGACCTTTCGCCAATCTTTTTTGACCTGATTTGGGTTTGGATTTTATTTGTGCTGAGCTCCACGTTGAAGCTAAGTGCACCTCTAGAGTCTCTTCTTTTCTTACACCCTTTGAAAGTGCATAGAGCTGACACGTGAAACCATTTTTCCTTTTCACAAGTTTGTAATGAGACTGATTACAAATTAATACAAGGACCCTCTCTTGGTGGGCCCCTTATTATTTGACCCCACGTGGAATTCCTGAGGGAGTTTGGAGTTTCAATTTTCCCTCACTTTTCTGAATTACGCTAAGAGGACACATGGAACCTTCCACAACTCATCTAATTTTCCTGAGATGACTCACTCTGGGATTTTCTTTTGACTCTCCAAGTCAACTTTCTTCATTTTTTCACCATGATTTGGCTAAGTTCTTATAAAAATTCTAAAGTCTTGACTCATCTCGCATTATTTTGAGATTCTCAACACTATCTTGATTAATCATAGTAGTAATCTGATTGTTATCTAATTTCAGAGGGCGGTAGAGGAAATTAGATAACATGTAAAATGTACAAATCAATATTAACCTACAAGAATACATGCCATTATGGAAATGTAAAATGCCTATGGGAAGATAAGTGTCTCTGTAATAATTTCCATAATTAATAGACCAGTTCCCTTCCCGTATCCATCCTAAGTTGGCATCAGGGTATGTATTCATGTGGTGTAATCCACTTTTTTAACTCTAACTAATATTGTTCTTAGATGTGTTACGACTGTCACAATTGGAGGGACTTGACTAGGAAAATCAGTGTAGTTTCTACGCAACAATATCCAATTAATGAACATTGTCATTAAATGGATATTTCTATGCAACAACCATGGTGAATTGTCCCACCTGGTGCCTTAAATTGAAACATTGTAATTGAATTGTTTCTAGGTAATTAGTTAAAACCCGACATGTTACCCTAGATCTCACAATATTTTCACCATGAATGAATTGTAACTAAGGTCTTATCCCTAGTTCACCCAACAATTTGAATGCAGCTCCTTATTTTACTTCCCATTCCTTTTTACTACTTAGTTGCAAATTGAAACTTAGCTTACTACATCAATTCCAAAATTCCTATTTTTTCCATTTATACTAGAAAATATTGTGTTAAGTATTTATTTTAATGATTCGAATATCCAAATGAGTAATGTTTACTCCATAATGCACTTAGCTCATTATATCCAATTACAAAATGTTTATGTTAATCCCTAAGTAGGGTATAATTTATATCTCAACAATACCTCAGTTAATCAAACTTAGGCTTCACTATATTGCTTCTATGAAGTGGGGGTGACCCTTATATATTTAATCATAAAATGATCTCACATAAATCATTTTAATATGACTCATTATTCCACCTAGCATTGAACAATTTAAGTCACATAGGTTGCATCATGTTGAAGTATGTTTTTATTAGATAAGGTAAAAATGGGGATCAACTCCCACGGGCCTAAAAAAGGAGGGAAAAATAGAAAGGATAAAAAAAACCTAGCAAAAAAGAGACAGAAATGTCCAAAAGGAGTTAAACAAGCTTAAATCTTATAATAAAAATCCTGGACCATGACCAAAAAAGTGGAGCTATAAAACGAAAAAGCCAGAAAAAATAACCTGAGATACTTCACAAAAATCCCACCAACAATCCAGGAACATAAGATCAATTAAAATTTAGGGGAAATTTCCCTATTTTTAGTAGGACTGTCTTTGTTGAGTCCCTCCTCTTTTATCATCTCAGTGATATCTTCTTCCAGTTCTTCCTCAGAGTTGTTGATACACAAATTGAAATTCCTCTTTTTTATGCCCTCCTCTACCACATCCATCATGTCACTCAAATCTTTGACCTGTGTCTCCAGTACAAAAATATTTAGTTTAGACTTCACTTGGGCTTAATAGATTTGTTTGGAAGCTCAGATGACTTCCATCATGGTTTCTTAATAGCCAGAATTTATCTCTGCCATCGCTTGAATAACACTTTCCAATACTAAACCTTATTTATCAACCCCTCAAGATCCTTTTCACTACCATCAATACCCGTGTTCCTATAAATGCTCGCTTCATATCTTCCTTCCACACCTTTCTCCATACCTTTGTCCTCCATAAAATTCCTATCCTTAGACATTTTAGTGACCCTCATCTTAGTGGGGCATTCCATAAGGGTTATGTCCTCCTCATATTCCTTATCTTTCAGGGAAATGGTAGGGATATGTTTCCCATTCTCATACACTAGAAGAAAGATCCCTTCATGTAGAGGTGTATCTACCTTGTCCTTCTGGAGCACCTTCAAAGAAGTAGTCAAAAACATGAAAAGGAAAAATGGAATGCTCACCATGATTTTGTGTCTAAACAGTTTAAGGAAAGATATATGATGTGTTTAAATTTTATGTTATTTTCCCTCCAAAGTAATTTACTTCATTATTTGAAGGCAAACATCTTTCCATATTCCTAGAGTACAAGATCTAGCTATGCCATCAATGAAAAAGGAGAACCTTTCCTTACCCACAAAAATGGTCTCAATTTTTTTCTTCCTATGGGTTCTGTCTTTAAAAATATTGAGCCCTTCCATCTGCATCTCAGTAGCTTGGGAAATGGTGCTCTCAGTGACTTCAATTTCCATACCTCTCATCATAAAATTTCCCTATTTCCAAGCCATACCAAAATCCTTTGATAGCAAAGGATCATAACCATGTAATTTGGAGATAAACTTGTAGAAACCTCAAATCCTGATGTTTTTCCAGAAAGGGAAATTGAAAGCATCCATTCTCTGACTCACCGGCTCAACCCTAATTCTGTCGCCACCCATATTCACAATACAAAACCTATTATACCCGCTCTCACTTCTAAATTTCATAACCCATTTTTAAACATTGAGAAAATTGAAATTGATCCCCTTAGGAAAGTTTTCTCGGTTCAAGTGAAACCAATGATCACTCGTACAAGAATCATAAATTTTAGTACAGTCTATCTCTACCAATTGTTTCATTAATTATTAGGGGTAAGTCATCACCTTTATTCCATATTTTTAAATCATGGCTTTGTATGCCAAAATTTTCCAACTTATCCACACATGTATTACCATGACGCATGGTATGATTAATTGAAACATTTTCAAAAATGTTTAAAATTTCCCCAACATCACTAAGAACATTTCTTAAGTTATAATTAATAGTACTTTTATTATTAAGATCATTAACAATAATGATGGAATCCCCCTCAATATGGATATTTTTTATCCCTCTATCCTTTTCCAAATTTACACCCCACAAAATAGCTCTAGCCTCTACCATATTGTTATTTTGTCTCCTTAAAGGACCATGATAGGACAAAAATCCAAACACCATCACTTCTTCTAGTGACCCCCCCAAGTAGAACTCAGATTCCCTTTTTATGCCCCATCAAAATTTAGCTTAACCACATTGTTCTTTGCCCAGGTCCATCTGGTGTGAATTCTCGGTCTTTTGATCTCCACTAGATTGAGAGAGAAAATTTTAAGAACTTCTTCCTCACATGTCGAGAAAGGTTACTTTTCCTTACCTTTAAAAAATTTGGTATTTTCTTTTATGGCCACTATGAATCTACTTTGGACTCTCTTGAGAAGATTTTTGGTCACAAAAAATACAATCATTCCTATCTTTCCATAAACCCAAGAAGAGATATGGGAGGACTATTTTCAAGGCCATCACCAAAATGGGGAAACTAAAAGGACTCTCCCATTGTATGCAAAAATAATGAATAGTGTTTGGCATGATCCATTGAAATTTGAACAATTCCTGTATAGTCACAAAAACATTTTGAGAAAAGGGACAATGAAGGAGAAGATGATTGACATTTTCCTCCTCTTTCTTGCAAAATGAACATCTGTTGGGAAGATTCATACCACATTTCTTGATATTTTCCACTGTAAGGATATTATTTTGGACCACCAACCAATAGAAGATATTTACTTTAGGAGTAAGATCCTTCACCCAGAGTCTACCCCAATACTCTTTTTGAATGGAATATTTAAAATTTATTCTATAGGATGATTTAATCGAATAATTTCTAGATTCTTCCTCTTTCCATTTTATGGAGTCTTCCTTGTTTTAAAAAATGGGTATGTAGAAATTTGTTAATGTTTTATCGAGTTCCCAAAAAATAAGTAGGTCCCCAGTAAAATCCAGAGGGGGGATAATGACCTTTTTAGTTGATGGATTCCTCCTGACTCCAAAAGTCCCTTATCCAAAATTTTACCCTATCTTCATAGTGTTGAGCTACTATTTTACAAGACTCCATGATAGCCAAAGGATAGTATTCAATCCAACTATCATTCCAAAAATTGATTATGTTACCTTTTCCAATCTTCCAAATCAACCCCTTGATAAAAATGTCCTTAGAATCCACAAAGGAATTCCAAAATAAGGACCCTCTAGGAAAATCGTTTTGGTTGAAAAAGGAATCCAAACTGCTTATATTCCACAAGTATTTATTCTTGATGATGTCCATCCAAATACACTCTTCTTTGAAAATCCTCCAACCAACTTTAGCTATCAGTGCCTCATTCATGAGAGATGTTTTTAATACTATTCCCCCACATAATTTGGGTTTAGTAACTTTTTCCCACACCACCAGCGAAAACATGAACTTATCCTATGCTCCCACCCATAGGAATATTTTATAAAAAAAATTCCAGGGACCTAGTGATTTTGGAAGGAAGCTTAAACATGGACATGACATAATTAGGGATTTCATGAAGGTAACTTTTAAGTAATTTAATCTTACCTTCATGAGAGAGATGGATACCCTTCCAAGAAGACAATTTCACTCTCTCCAACAAGGTATTCGAGATAGAAACATCCTAATTCATTTGGACAAGTGGCATTCCCAAATAGGATTCATGAAATTTCTTAATCTAACACCCAGGATGTGAGCTAATTTGACTTGAACTAGATGCTCCAAATTAATGGAAAAAACAACACTTTAGTTAGAATTAAACAGTTGTCCTAAGACTAGTTCATAGTCATTTAGAAAAAAAACTTAAAGTTAGAGGCTTCTTAGATAAAATCTTTACCCAACATGAAATTATCATCAACAAAATAATTAAAACAAGGAAGACCATTAGATATTTTAATACCTTGAATACTATTGGATGACATAGCTTGTTTACAAAGCCTACTTAAAGACTCAGCCATAATAACATAAAGAAAGGGTGAGAGAGGGTCTTCTTTTCTCAAACTTCAACCCACTTAGAAAAAACTTTCTGGTTTTCCATTCACTAGAACCAAAAAGCTAGCTGTGGAGATACAGGTCATGATCATGTTCACAAAGGAGATAATGAGACCCGCTTTGATCAAAATGGCCTGAAGGAAGGACTAAGAAATCCTATCATATGCTTTATACATATCCAACTTGACAAACATAGTAGATCTTCTTGAGTTTTCAATAGAATGAATAGCTTCTTGGATCACAATGATACTATCCATAATTTTCCTTACTAGAAAAAATTCTCCTTGATTAGCCAAGATGAAGTTAACCAAAACATTTTTTATCCTGCCATAAATGATTTAGGTCATCAATTTATAACTAGTTTTATAGAGACTTATTGGTCTAAATTCCTTAACTTATTTGGCCCCAACAACTTTAGGAATGAGGACCAAGACAATGTTATTCATTTGTCTCATAATCTTCCCATTGTTGAAGAAAAATTGGACTATCTCAATAACCTCTTGTTTGATAACCTCCTAAAATTTTTGAGCTAAAAATGTAGGGAAACCATCAAGACCAAGAGATTTATCTGGTTCCATTTTAAAGGCAACATGAAAAATTTCCTCCTCTGTGGGTATTAATAAGAGATCTCTATTTTCAATAGGGGAAATCACATTATGAAAGAGATCAATAACTTTATTCCTAGTATTCTCCTCTGCCACCTTCCCAACATGGAAGAGCTCCATGAAATAGTTTATTATTGTATCATTGATTTCCTTACTTTCTGAGTAGATCACCCCATTCTCTCCTCCAATTTCATTAATCTTCAGGAGGTTTGCTTTTGAAGTAGCTATAAAGTGGAAAAATTTAGTATTCCTATCGCCCTCCTTGATCCATTTCACCCTTGATTTCGGTCTCCAATAAACCTCTTCCTTAGCTAGAACATTGTGGTATACAGTCAAAAAAAATTGTTCCTGATCTTTGCGAATAGGGTTAAGGCCATCATTATCCATTAGTTACTCAATAGTTCTTAAATCCTCTGTAATTGTACTTTTTTCCTGGAAAATATTCCCAAAGGTTTCCTTATTCCATCTTTTGAGATTAATTTTAAAATTCTTTAGTTTAAAACTCAACCTAAAACTAGCCACCCCATAAACTTGGATACCATACCATTCTTGAATTCTATTTAAAATATCAGGATGATCCAAGCACATATTTTCAAACTTAAAAGGTATTGATTTCTTGGGTTGATTCATCCCCAAATTTAGGAGTAAAGGATTATGATCCGACCTGATTCTGTGAAGGGTTTTAAGAGAATAAATTTGGTTAATCATGTACAAATGGCTCACCAAAAATCTATCCAGTCTAATCTGAATGAGCTCAAACCCCATCCTTCTATTCACTCAGGTATATTTTTGACCCTCCAATTCCAAGTCAAACAAATCATTTCTGGCTAGAAAATCAGCTAAATCTTCCATGATATCATAATAAGAAATTACTCCCCCTTCTTCTCTCAAGGGAAAAGGGGGGTGTTGAAATATCCACCAATGATCCAATCTTTTTCTTTGAATTTTTTTTTGAACTTAGATAGATCCTCTCATAATTTCCTTCTTTCATAAGTCTTATTCAAGGCATAAATATTTGAAACATACCTAGTTTTCTTTGACTCAATTTCCATAAAACTTATAACCACATGCCCGAGGGTAGTGAGAATCACTTCACTCTTCACTACTCTAGGATTCCACATAGTAACTATACCTCCCAAGGCTCTAGAGGAACTGCTTCTATCCTAACAGCTTTATTTCCAAATAGTCCTGACCACCTCTTTAAATATATCCATACTCATTTTAGTTTCTGGAAGCATTAAAATATAAGGTTTATTTCTAGTTCTAAGGTCCTTAGCTATTCTATGTTTACTAGGGTTGTTCCAACCCCTAATATTCCATGATCCATGAGAGAATAATTATTTATAGTTTCTTATAATGGGAAAAAATATTCCACAAAGTACTTTGTATACCAGTATCCACCTCATTCCTATAAATTTTTTGTCTTAATTCCTTATTAATTTTCCTACCCCTTATAGCTAAATCTTTACCTACATCTACTCTAGAACTGATTCAAGTAACTAGTTTATATTTACTTATTAATGTTTTGGGAGATGCAATATTTTCATATGTTTCTGAAACATAATCCATTAAAATCCCAATAACATTTGAGGTTGCAAAGGCCTCATATTGTCTTTGAACAAATGAGCTTTGACCTATTGATGAAACCTAATGCAACAAGGGTCCACAAGTAACTTGCAATGCATAGTTTCCTTCCAATTCATGGATACAGATGTCCTATATTTCTAGAACCACCTCTTCCAAGACAAGATCCTCGTTTTATTTGTATTTTTCATTGTCTTGATATGTTGTGACAAACAATCCCTTGCCTAGGCTAAGTCCTAGTCCTATCAGGACATTACATCTAGGCGTGGATCGGCTGAAAAGCCTCCAGGTGGCCCGTGAAGCAAAGGTACATTAGGACAGAAGTACGCGGCGGGCGCGAGAAGCCGATCCGGCCGAAAGATCAAGAAAAACGACTAACTGCTGAGCGGGACAGTTCGGGACAAGAGTACGCGAAGTTTGGGCCATGGTAAATCCTAATTTACTGGGACCCAGTTTCTCATCAAACACCACCCTATCAATTTTCCCAATCTTCCTCCATTCCAAATTATCCTTGTTATTTATTGGCATATGTGTTTTTTTTTATTAATTCATTCCTTTTCTTTGATTGAGGGCATATTTTGTATTCATGGTCCACCAGTTTGCATTTATTGTAGGAAAGGTCCCCCATGCCATTTTAATTCACCTGCAGTCAAGAAAGAATGGGCTCCCATGCTTTTGTGTGTTTTCTGTCTCCTGGGCTCGACCCATGCATTGTATCAAATATTTGCACCAAGACTCCCTTTGTGGTCATCATTTTGATATTACTTTCCAAACTAGCATCTTGGCACATGTTGATGCAGAATCTGACATGGGTAAGTCAACATTCTCCTTCTCTGGTGTATCACCGTTTTAGTGTAGGATTTTGTTCTTTTCCTTTCTCTCTCTCTCTCTGTCTCCTTGGCAAGTTAGGATTAGATTAGCTTTCCTGCATAGAATAGCTTGTGGCAAGTAGTTTAGGAGCAGGAACCAGCCTTCTCTGGAGATTCCAGGTGCACTTTACACCTTTATGATTAGAAATAACTATCATATACATGTGCCTACATATTTGTTGGTGTCAGTTTAGTTATATACCAATATATTTTGTTGGGTGTCAGTTTAGAGACCTTTTATATTATTGCTTGATCCATTAGATGCTCCATAATATTATAAAAATACAAAAGGGTAATCATTTTTCCATTCATTTATTCTCTTATGATACATCTTTAACTAATAAGTTCACCTGATTTATTTCCTTACTAGCAGCTTAACCTTAAGAAAACAGATTAGATGAACTAGATTCAGCTGTGTAGGAAGAATGGGGTTATTTTTTCATACCTGAATTTATTATGATCCATCCCTTAATAAAACTATATCATTTAATGAAAAAATTCAGAACATGAGGCATCCTTTTTACCATGAAAATATTAACACGAATACCAATAATACCAAATACCGTACGATATTACTATTATGTTAAATATATAATATTTTCACACTTGTATTAAAATACTATGATCTTGTATCTTAAATGCACTTCATATATTTACCAGTCTAATAAAATTCCTTTCCACATCAAATTCCATTTATCTCACAATGCATATGTATAAGCCTCTTGTTTATTTCCTTCAAATTGGATACAACAGAATTACTTTAAGGATGAATAATCCTTACAATTTTTCCTCTTTGGAAATGATACAGTTATCTAGGCCAACATGGCATTTCATTTATCAAAACAATACAATGGTATTACATTTAATGATAAAAAAAAAGTAATATAATTCCACATTCTTCATCTTATTGAACTAATTCAATCCTTTTAACTTCATCTATCTTTCACGTTTCATGTAGTCCATCTGCAAATTTTGGTAGCAACTGTCAATTCATAAGAACTAGCATGATAAGATCTATATCTCCCACAATAAATCATACCATATAGTATTTTCATATAGGAAACACTGTATTAAGTTAGTATTAATTAATTTACCAAAAAGAGAAAAATTCATATTTGTATCATTTCAAGAATTCACTTTACAAATACATAGATGTCTACTTCATTAAAATATGGCAAGTTGAATGAAAAATTCAAGTATAAGTTATATAACCATTATGGTCACTAAACCAAGTATTGTTACCATCTAGAGTATAATTGAGATATTCATTCCTTTATTACTTCATAATATAAAGTCACGGTTTCACTACACAATCTCACATATCATGCTTCATGATTAACAATCCTCATTTCATTCGACTAGGTACTAGTACTTCACAATACTCAATTATTACAATCCATATAAGTCAAACAGTTATAGTACCATTTATTAGCTACTAATATTGATTAGAACTCAATCATTACATAATAATACAATTCAACAATTATTATTCCAACCCGATAACTTCTAGTATCGAATAATAATAAGTAGAATATGTCATATAAGTATTTAAACGAGTATCATTATTAGTTGTTTACCATTCAAATATATCAAGTAATATAATTACTTGTCAATCAAATGCTCATCACTCTTTATATTAACATTGAATACCCTTGATATCACAACAAAATTTCTTAGTTATAGTAATGCTTACCATTCTGATATGTTAGTGTATAACTCCATAATTCAAATAATATTTTATGTGACCAAAACAAGGGTAACTAGACTCATCTCATACATACAAATAGACCATCATGATTACAGTATAAGAATATTAGATCATTGTTACACTGACAAGGAGGGAAAAAAATCTATTAGGTCTATGAATAATTTGGATTCATTCCAGCAGTGCCATAAACCTAGAAAGTCTACCATTCAAAATAACAACACCCAAACTAGAGGGAGTTCATAGCCTAACAGCAGGTAAAATAACTCTCAAATTCGCCATAGACCAAAGTGCACTGCAATAAAAAAAAATCACATGACTCAATATTTAAGGTTGTCCAGGTCGAAGACGAATAACTTTGTAGTGAAATATTCAAGATTTTGACTCTAGTTACATCCATTCATCTGTCAACATTACAATATTATCTGGGCATTAACATATAACCTTCCAAATCATTCATATACAAAGTATAAAAATATTATTTTCCCAAATCGTTCATATACAAAGTATAACAATATATATATTTTCCAGATTTATACAAAATAACAAAACCCAACACCACATGGTGATAGCAAACTCAATACAGGATTTCATAAAAAGAAATAACATATGGAGCACATATAAAGGAAGGGATAGAGCATATCATTCCTATTAGTGATCCTTTTCTTTCTTCTATTTCTCAAGCTCGACCAAAATATAACTCCTCCGCAAACTAGAAATCGATTTCATAGAAACCCCAACACCTTCCGCCCTCCATCTCTTATTTATTTCTTGCGTCTAATAATAGATTTAACTATTTTCTCTTCATAGTTATAGAAAATACATGCACACACTCGAATATATACCACCATAAAAATAGGAGTATTCATCACATACATAGCTCAAAAATATTATAAAAAAACAACCAAGAATGAAACTGAACCCTTTATTTTCCCCCCAAAACCACCATTGCATTCCCCATAGACATGGAGTGATTTGAGGTGAGTATATGCATGGAAGGACTAGTTAGACCTCCTGTAACTATTTTCTCCACTGACCATGCTATTTAAAATTTATCTATGACAAATAATTTAAAGATAGTAATTCTAGTTTTAGTTTACGGAAAGCCCCTCCATATTTAGTCAACATTATATATTTAGCAGATGACAAAAGTTAATGCCTAGCATAACTACTACTGAGGTACCAATCACAGTGGGTGAAAAATCACACCCCCTCCTTTGAACCATAATCAAATCATAGTTCATAAGAAGTTAGGTCGTAATCAATGTAAATTGACCCATATAATATAAACATTAGGTTAGGATTTGTTAATTAGAATATCCATGTAGGTGCTTACACAATATGCCAATGCTTGAATAAAATAAATACAAGCCCTTATAAACCTTATATTAGATTAAGGTTAGAGTAATTATCAACTTAGGCTCATTTTCGTTGTATTCTTAGAGCCTTGTACAACAAATCAGTGCCATCACTTTTATTAATCTAGGTTAGCATAACGATTCAAGATAATATCCTAGGCCATAATAGATTGAACTTAGATATTATTTAAAATTTTCGGCATGTATAATGACAAATAGGTCTCATAGTAATTTAGATTAGGCCCATATTTATTAGGTCTGTGCATTTTTATGCAACAATAATAGTAACACATTAGATATTGCCCTATCAATGACAATAATTTTGTGCTCCTGATTCTAGATCATATTATCCAAGTGTCTAGAGTTATTAAACTTATAAAAATGATCAGTAAACAAAAGGTAATTAATGGTAGTAGTGTGATCATAGTATACAAGAATACCAAACAACATATCAACAAGTGCAAAATCTTAGCAACCATGATATGTAAGTATAGTACATTTATGGAGTTCAATCATAATAAGCCCACATACCATAACAATGAACACACATCTTGTCTAAGGATAAAACCAATAGAATGAAAGTTTATTAAAGAGGACTATTAACCAAACAAAAATATCAAAGCACGAATGATTAGACAGTAGGGGTATTACATACCTCCCCCCTTAAAGGAATCATCATCCCGATTATTTAATTTTAACTTTAAAAATTTAAGCATAACAATAAGTAACTTATTCAATCATCAAATATCCAAACATTATAGTCTAAAACTTACAAAAATCAAGTTTTTGGGACTTCCTAACAACGTTATATCTACTAATCAAGGAAGAAAAGTCATTATTTTCCATAAAAATTGTAATTTTCAGATCTGAAACAAAAATTTAATAGTTTTAACATCCTTTAAACTATAAGGACTGTCACACAATCCAAAATACAACATAATATTTTTCATAACAGCCAGTCATACATGCACTATTATTTAATATATAATACAGATAGTTAAAAAAAAGTTATATTACACATAAAAAAACATGGAAAACACTATTTTAAATTTCCCACAAGTCTTCTAAAGATGCTTTGTTTCATTACTCACTTATTATTCGAGACTTTTGCCTTGCACAATTCCAAATTTTCCTTGAATTATGAATAGAGATCTCCCTTTTCTGATTGTTTGTATCCAAATACTTCCATTGTTTTAACCTTTTAGATATCTTCAACATAAATTCATGGTCAATGATTACTTAAATCATCAAAATTGTTCCTTTCTTTTCCTTTTTGGCTTATTGTTTTCATTTGCTTCTAGATATTTTGTATCTTCCATATCAGTAAAAATATTGATTTATGTTGAAACAATCAAATTTGATCACTATGTCTTAAGTATTGTATGGAATCATTAAATCCAAATTCCACGTAGAGACTTAGACATGTCTATGTCAATGTTGCATTATTAGTCAAAGATATGCAATTTCTTCTTCATATGCAAAGGATAAATCAGGTTTCTAATTTTGTTTAAGCTAATCACTTGATATAAATAACCCAATTGTACTAGTGTCAAATAAAATCAGCAACATGAAGCTCTACATAACCTGATTGATGTCTTGTTAGGAAATCTTGTTCCTTAATTTTAGGTTATTAGTCACCACATTTTTATTCTACTGCTTGTTGGAAATGGCATCAAGTCTTTCTTGTTGAAATCATTTTGGCAGACTACATTTTCTACCATATGGATTCCACCACTCTCCTAAGTTTTTGGTGGAGAAGAACTAATGATCTCGTATACTTTCTCTCTTTTTGAGTCATATTTTATTGTGAATTTCATTATAGATAGATTGGCCTTACAAATCATTTTTGTTACAGCAGATATTCCTCTTCTCTTTCTACTTTATGTTCCATTTGTGGGTTTATATTTCATATTGGATTTGAGTTCCTAAATTTGTCATCAAGACAATTGAACAAGAAAGAAACTCCCTTGTTTTTTTTAATATTGGTAAATAGTTTTTTGAAAGGGACTATACCCTTGTGTACAAAAGAAGGCCTAAAAGCCGGAATAAGAGAGAGGAGCAGAGAAGCTGTAGCAAAGCACAAAAGTTACAGCAAAGAACATCGAAGCCCAGAAACAGCTACACAAACGAGACTTAACAGCAAAACAACGGCAAAAAAACAACAAGCCTACAGCCAAGAAGCAGTAATAAAAACAATAAGGACCAGCAAAAGTAGTAAGAAACTCCCTTGTTGATTGTCATCATTTAGTTAAATTTATTGTTCAAATAACCAATCATTTTCACACTCAACCATTTACTCTAGGAATCCTTCTGGTTTTGTGTGTCACGGAGGACTGTTAAAGTGTGTTATCTAACTCAATTACTACCAAACCTGAAGCATAATTTGGTTTGGTTTGTTATCAACAGTACATCCTTCTCCCATCCTTTTTATCTTGTTAATAAAAATCATAATTCAATAAGCTTAAGGACACAATAGGTCCAAGAGTTGTAACCTTTAGATATGATACAAAAATGTAACATCCACTTTATTACGCTTCTCAACTAGGAATTTTTTTTACATTAACTTCATGCTTCATTGATTTAAATACCCATATATTTAAACCTAGAATAAATCTTAAGTTCATATTGATAATAATGGTATAGCTCTAATACCAAATGATAATAATGGTATAACTTAGATACCAAATGATAGAATAGAATAAGATTGCAATGACCAAAGAGGGACGAAAGCCTCACAAATATTATTGATCATGAAATCAGATTACATAACAATGCAAGAGATGTAATATTTATAGATATTAGACAACCTCATATGGATAGACATGACACCCTAGCAGATACCAACTACGAGATGATAAGACCCATCTCACATGCATATGTAATTACTACTAATACCAATATTGAATGTTATCCAACATAACAATATTGAATGCAAGTCACTAGACTAGAGTGCACATGTTGCACATTATTAAATAAAAGACAATGCAATAAAATGCAATAAATATGCCTATGCTAAATTATGCTAACATTCCCCCCCTTAATTTTGTGTATTTTCCAATGAAGTGGAGAAGAACTCTCTGAACAGTGTGAATTTGTCACTTGCAAGTGAATTAGTGAAAACATCTGCCTTCTGTTCAGCTGTAGGACAGAAATGGAGTTGTATGTTGTGCCTCAAGACATGCTCGCGTATGAAATGAACCTGTACTTCAATATGCTTGGTTCTCTCATGAAATACTGGATTGCGAACAAGCTTTATAACTCCTTCATTATCAACATATACTAGAGTAGATTTCTGTTGTGGTAGACCAATTCCTTCCAGTATTCGGCGTAGCCATATTGCTTCACAAACAGCTTCACCTGCAGCTCGATACTCTGCTTCTATAGAAGAGAGAGAAACAAAGTTTTGTTTCTTGCTTCCCCATGATATTGGTCCAGATCCCATAAAGAAGACGAAGCCTGATGTTGACTTCCTATCATCCATGTTTCCTGCATGATCTGAATCTGAATATCCTGTCAAGAAGAAATTGTCATTCTTCTTGTACTCTAGACCAAGGTCAACTATACCCTTTAGATATCTTAGTATTCTCTTTGCTGCTTTCTAATGACATATTTTCAGTTTTTGCATGAAGCGTGATAAATAGCTGACTGCAAAGCTGATATCTGGTCTAGTATATGTCAGGTAAATGAGACTCCGGATCAACTGCCGATAGAGAGTTGCATTCACCGGTGGTGATGGATCGGAATGAGATAACTGAAGTCTCGCTTCCATAGGTGTAGCAATAGGAGTGCAGTCCATCATCCTGAATTTATCGAGTGTTGTCTTGGTGTATTTAAACTGTGACACAAAGATATGATTCTTTTTTTTCCATACTTCTAACCCAAGATAATAGTGCATGAGCCCGAGATCTGTCATGTCGAACGATTGATTAAAATCCTTCTTTGTTGCATCGATCATCTTCACAGAACTGCCTGTAATGACTAGATCGTCGACATAAACAACCACAATGACAATCTCCCCCCCTTGCTTTTTGAGGTAGAGATTGGGGTCATAAGGATTCCTTTCGAATCCATGACTTATGAGATGCTCATCAATTTTGATGTACCATGCCCGGGGTGCCTGTTTTAGGCCATATAGAGATTTTATGAGTCTGCATACCATCATCTCTTTTCCTGGTATTACATAACCCTCTGGCTGAGTCAAATAGAATTTTTCTTGCAAATCTCCATTAAGAAAGGCACTTTTCACATCCATTTGGTGGACTTTCCAACCAAATTGTGTAGCTAGAGCAAAGATCATCCTGATTGTCTTGATCTTGGTTGTGGGAGCAAATGTCTCCTCATAATCAATGCCTTCTTGTTGTGCATACCCCTTTGCTACAAGCCTTGCTTTATACTTGTCAATAGTCCCATCTGATTTGTACTTAGTCTTGAATATCCATCTGCATCCAATGGGTTTCTTCCCTGGTGGAAGGTCGACAAGTTGCCATGTGTTGTTCTTCATCACTGACTGATACTCTGAATCCATGGCATCTTTCCAAGCTTTTGATTATAGGGCTTCCTGAACTGTAGATGGCTCAACTATTTCAACAACTCTGCTCATTAGGGCATAATTGACCTCTTCACGAGCTTGACTGCGAGTTCGAGGTCCAGGATTAGATGATGTGCTAGGTGCTTCATCCAAATTTGCATCTCTTATTAATTGAGTATACCATTTAGGTAACTTATTAGCTATTCCATTGGATTGTGGTGGATCCAAGTTTTCACCATCATCCAATTCATCATTGTCATCTTCAATGGGAACATCAAATTCTGTCTTCACAAGAGGTGTATTCTGCATGTTTGTTGAGTCGTTGAGTGGAGCATCTGCTTGTTTCTTCTCAAAGAACTCAACATCCCTACTTGTGTATATTTTATTTGCTTTCGGATCGCATAATCTGTACCCAAGTGCTTCTTCATTGTATCCAATGAATATCAGTTTCTTGGCTTTCATATCCAACTTGTTCCTGTTCTTCTTGGGTATGTGCATGCTAGCTTTACACCCAAATACTCTTAGGTGTGCAATTGATGGTTTCTGATTTGACCATGCTTCTTGAGGTGTCACTCCTTCAAGATCTGCTGTGGGAACTCTATTCAACAAATAGACTACAGTTCTTGAAGATTCTGCCCAAAATGTCTTTGTTAAACCTGAGTCATCAATCACACATTGCACCATTTCCATGATAGTGTGATTCCTTCTCTCAACTATACCATTCTGCTGTGGTGTGTGAGTAGGAGGCATTTGTCTACAAATCCCATGAGCTTCTAGGTAAGTCTTGAACTCATTGCTTGTGAATTCCCCCCCTCGATCTAAGCGGAGAGTTTTGATATTGCGACCAACTTCATTCTCAACAAGTTCTTTGAACTTCTTAAATGTCTCAAAGGCTTGAGTCTTATTTCTTAGACAATATATCCACATCTTTCTTGAGTAGTCATCAACACAAATCATGAAGTATTGACATCCAGAATGACTTGGTTGCATGGGCCCGCAAAGATCGGTGTGCACCAAATCAAGCTTTCCCTTAGCTCTATATGTGTTCTTCTGGAAGGGTACTCTGTGTTGTTTTCCAGCTAGGCAATTGGGACACTTGTCAGTGTTGTGCTTGAGTATAGGAAATCCTTTCACCATGTTTCCCTTTTGAAGTGTTTGGAGATAGCCAAAACTGATGTGACCATATCTGCGATGCCATAGTTCTACATATTGTGTGTCTTTGGCCACTAGAGCTTGATCATCCTTGTGGAAAAAATCAAGTTCGAACATGCGTCCCACATTGGAGGCTCTTGCTACAATCTTGGAACCTCTTGACTTATCTCTTATCAAGCACACTTTTTCTCCATTATTACTGTCAAAATCCAACTTCAAGTTGTGATCAAGGAGTTGACTAACTGATAGCAAATTCTTGGTCAACCCAGGTACATACAATACATTTGTGATTTTGCAGTCATGCTTTCCAAGAGGTAGTGAAATGTTTCCAATCCCCTTGACACTGTATGATGAGTCATCACCTAATGACACATGGTTCTTGTTAGGTGAGTCACGTAGTGTGTAGAACCAATCCTTATGTCCATTCATGTGTCGAGTTGCACCCGAGTCAACATACCAGATATCTTGTGTGGACTTGGTTTCTTCATCAAATTGAGCAGAATACATGTGGTGTCCTTCATCTGAATCATCCTCATGTTGGGTAATGTACCCTTGTTGTTTGGGTTTTCTTTGCCAATTACCATTTTTCTGCCCTTGATTGTTATTGTTGTTGGACTTCCCTTTATTTGAATTATTGTTACCCTGTTGGTTATTTGGTTTTGAATTGCTTGATGAACCCTTTTTATAAGAATTGTACCAACAATCTTTGATTGTCAGGTCCCCCTCTATTGCAAATGGGACACTTCTTGGTGTTGTCTCGTTGACTTTGATTTTGTTGGGACTTCTTGTTATTAGACTGAAATCTCCCCTTTCCTTTATGATTGGAAGATAGTGCTTGCTCATCTTCATGATCTTTGTTGTTCATTGCCTCTTCTTATTGGATTAGATTGACCAACTTCTCAAAGGTGACTATCTGTTTACTCATATTGATAGTTGTTACAAAGATTCTGTAGGAAGGAGAAAGTGCTCGCAACATAATTGGTACGAGGTCTTCATCACTTATCTCTTTTCCCAATGTCAATAGAGATGCCCTCAAAGTAGCAACTCGTCTCAAAAAAACTTCAACCTTCTCATTGTGCTTGAACTTGAGAGTATGCAGTTGTGATAGTAGGTTGAGGATGGCATTCTTGTTCTTTGCCTCATAGACTGTGCTCAACTTATCCCATGCATCCTTTGCCGATGTGGCATCTCTAATGTGGGGTTGCACATCATTTGTTATGCTAAACAAGATGATCAACTTGGCCTTTTTGTTGGCCCTGTCAAATTGAAATTGTTGTCTTCCATCATCAAGTGATCTTGTTGTTTGTCCATCTACAACTGTCCATAGGTTTTCAAACTCAAGTAACACCTTGATCTTCGGTTTCCATGTAGCATATTTGTCTCCTCTAAGCAGTTGTGAATCTAGAAAGAAGCACTTTGGTGCTTGTGCACCCATTTCTACAATCTGAATTTCTAAAACTCTGAATTTCTGACAAAGGGTAAGGCACTTATCACTCCAGGTTTATGGTCTCCCTCTCAATATACTGTCAGGCCGATATACCAAACCTTTCTATATAAGCTCCCTTCCAATATACCCATCAGTACATGGAAGAATATCACCCTTTCAATATACCCGTCAGTACGGAAAGAGGTATTAATGCACGTGAAAAAATTTAGTACGTGGTACTTAGATAGTACGGAGAGGGGTTTGTGCAAGCACAAACGGATGGGAGGGCTCAAATGTGTGTGTATTGTGTCCTTATTACTCCCCATCGATTTTATAGGGTCGATGCCCAGATGACGTTTAGGCAGCTATGTTAGGCGTTAAGTGTAGTAGTAGTCATGACGGCATCACCCGTAAGCGCTTCCCAGAGGCACCGTATATACCGAACGTTGCTATGAGATCAAAGATCTCATGTGATAGAACCAAACATAAAATAAAAAATTTGTACCCTTTTTTTTCACTTTATGCACCAAGATTAGTACAACATGCTCCAAAATTACATCAAAATGAAGTTTTTGTGGCCCCCCTCTTTATAAAAAAGGGTCTAGAATCACAAAATACACAATTTAGGCCAAAAATAGTTTTTACCCCCCAATAGGTGTTTTTCCGCTAAATTTAGCGGTGGCTCTAAATGTGTTTGGTGAGATTATAAATTTAGAAATCTCCCAAAATTTAGTAATTTCTCCAATTTTTTTCTAAAAAATAATAATTTAATAAAAAAATATGGAGAGAGTGAGAATCGAACCGCTGACCTGTTTGTTCCCAAGATCCAAACAAACAATCTGAATATTGTTTTCACCTTTTCTCACAAACCATGATTTGGGTTTTTCTAAAATTTTTACAGCAGCATCATACAATATTTTTCTTGAAACCCACAAAATTTTAGAAGAATCGGAATCTTTTTTTTTTATATCTTACCAATTTACCAGCTAGATCTGATTTTTTTTAGAAAAAAAATGATCCGACTTGTACAGACTTTTCGTCACATGTAGATGCTGAATCTGAAGATGATGTAAACTGCAAAGTTCTACACCTCCTTCTTATCTTTCCAGCAAAAAAATGGAACATCAATTCGACATTGTATGAAAAATTTACGTCCTTTTTTCTAAGAGCTATCTGCTGGAATTTTGTTGACGAGACTGCTTCAACCTTTGCTCCCAAATTCTTCACACCTCCACTTTCAGATCTGATTTTTATTTTAGATTTGATCTTTTTTTTTTTCTTTTGATCTGAATTTTTTTTCAAGATCTCTCTCCCTTTTTTTTTTTAAGATCTTTTTTTTTTTTCACAAATCTTTTTTTTTTTTTAGATCTGCAATTTTTTCCAAGATCTTTCTCCTTTTTTTTAAAGATCTCCAAATCTGAAATATTCCGCCAATATGTTAGATCAATTGGCTATGCCAAAGACTAATAAAAAAAAATTTACCTTCCAAATAAGTGGATAGGTCAAATTTTATTTGATGGATGCTTGGGAGGAATGGAGGCTGCGAGATGCTTCAATGGCTCTCCTTTGATGCAGATCTTCTTCTCCAATGGATCATCTCCAATAGTGCTCCTCTTCAACCTTACTTGGATAGAACCTGATCTGATGCCAAATGATAATAATGGTATAGCTCTGATACCAAATGATAATAATGGTATAGCTTAGATACCAAATGATAGAATAGAATAAGATTGCAATGACCAAAGAGGGACGGAAGCCTCACAAATATTATTGATCATGAAATCAGATTACATTACAATGCAAGAGCTGTAATATTTATAGATATTAGACAGCCTCATATGGATAGACATGAAACCCTAGCAGACACCAACTACGATATGATAAGACCCATCTCACATGCATGTGTAATTACTACTAATACCAATATTGAATGTTATCCAACATAACAATATTGAATGCAAGTCACTAGACTAGAGTGCACATGTTGCACATTATTAAATAAAAGACAATGCAATAAAATGTAATAAATATGCCTATGCTAAATTATGCTAACACATATATCATGTTTTTTTTTTTAAATTCTCATTATTTAGAACTAACATCATCTTAGTCAATCCATCATGTAACAGTCATAAACCATGTGCAACAACATGAGAGTATATAGATCCTACTCGATCCCCCTCAACACTCTTTATGAGTGTGTTTACTCTTTACGAGAGATTACACCAAGTGTATCATTTGGTTTTTTGTATAAAAATTATGCTAATGGTTTCTTCATCTATAGATGATAGTCAAATATTTCATTCTAAGTTTCTACATAGGGATACGTCATCGATTCCCATATAGCATCCTACATTTATATCTTTGGTGACTCTGGGACAGTTTAATCAACATCTTACACTACTTTGGTCAAAGTTTCATAGACATGTATACCATGCTTGGTTCCATGATGGCACACTCATCATTAGGAACTTTTCCATCACCTTATTAATTTTTTTAATATGGATTAGGAATAGATAGTTACAAGTTGTGTACAAGGTACAAATCCGAACTAACCCACAAGAATACATGACAATATGGAATCTTAGAATGCCTATGGGAAATTAAGTTGCTCCGTAATTAATTACATCATTACTAGACCATTTCCCTTCCCTTAGCCATCCTAAGTTGGCATAGGGGTACGTATCCATGTCGTGCAATCCACTTTTGTAAATCTAACGAAGTTTACTATTATATGTGTTACGAATGTCACAATTGGAGGGACTTGATAAGGAAACTATGTGTATCTACTATACAACACTATCCAATTAATGACCATTGTCATTAAATGGATACGACTATGTAATGGCCATAGTTATTTTTCCCATCTAGTGCTTTAAATTAAAACATCGTAGCTTAATTGTTTCTAGGTAATTAATTAAATCATGACAGGTTAGACTATATCTCTTGATAATTTCACCATGAATGAATTGTACCTAAAGTGTTATCCTAAGTTGACCTAATAAAATGAATTTATATCCTTGTTGTACTTCACCTTCCCTTCTACTACTTAGTTGTAGATTAAAACGTATCTTACTGCATCAATTCCACAATTCCTATTTTATTCATTTATACTAGCAAGTATTGTGCCAAGTATTTATTTTAATGATTCTAATATCCAAATGAGTAATTTTACCTATAATGCACTTAGCTCATTATATCAAATTAAAACATGTTTATGTTAATCCCTAAGTAGGATATAATTTATATCTCAGCAATGTATCAGTTAATCAAACTTAGATTTCACTATATTGCTTCTATGAAGTGGGGTTGACCCTTATATATTTAATCATGAAAAGATCTCACATCAATCATTTAAATATGAAACATTATCCCACTTAGCATTGAACCATGTAATTCACATAGGGTACATCATGTTTAAGTATGTTGTGTAGGTTCTCTTTAAACCTTAATGCTAGACAATAACTATCATATACATATTCCTAAATCTTTGTAGGTGTTAGTTTAGTTATATAACAACCTCTATGATAAACCTTATATATTATTTCTTGATCCATAAAATGCTCCATAATATTATAGAACTAAAATAGGGTACTCATTTTTCCATTCGTTTAGTCCCTTATGATACATCTTTGACTAATAAGTTCAACTAATTTGTTTTCTGACTAGCACCTTAAACTTGAGACATCAGATTGGATAAACTAGATTCCTCTATGTAGGAAAAGTGGGGTTCTTTTGTCACACCTGAATTTATTATGAGTCATCCCCTAATACAACTATATCATTTAATAAAAAATTTAATAATATGAGGCATCCTTTTTAACATGAAACTTTTCACATGAATACCAATAATGCCAAATACTTTACGTTATTATTATCATGCTAAGTATAAAATATTTTTACACTTGTATTAAAATACTATGATCTTGTATCTTAAATACACTTCATATATGTAATACTTTAATAAACTTCCTTTCCACCTCAAATGCCATTTATTTCAAAATGAATATAGATAATCCTCTTATTTATTTCCTTGAAATAAGATACAACAGAATTACTGTTAGTGTAAATCAGCAGCACCCTTGGATATTTTCCCAAATTTCTAGTTTGATAATGGACATCCAGTGTGATTACAAAACATTGAATCTTTTCCCCAATTGTGCAACTTACAGAATTGGGAAAAGAATCTATAGATTAAAAGTTGGTTCCTTCACTCCTCTGATCAGGTATATGCATGAAATTTGTAGAGGTTTTAATACTAGATCCTACTCTAAATTCCAAGGAGACAGAGATAAAGAATGCAGAAGAAATAAAACTAAGTGAAAGTGGTGATACACCAAGGGAGTATTCAACATCTACTTTGCAAAATTGACACAGATCATAATAAATACAACACAAAATATGCATAGATTGCTAGAATGTAATGAGAGATCAAAATACAATGATAAACACATGCGAGGATTGAGAAAATCAATCACAGAACATACATTATCATTCCCAAGTCCAATACAATGCATTAAAATGGCCAGGAGGAAAAATATGTGTTATAGTCTATATGAAAGGTATGAAACTCTACAAATCCACTTGCTGAGGAAGAAAAGAGAGATTCCAAGAGAAAAATATGTCCAACCCTTTACAAATGAGCCAAATCTGGCTTTTAATGGTCAAGTAGAAGGAGAGAGAAAAAATGTGGGAAAAATAGATTTATGAACTCAACCACCAACTTGATCCCTCAAATTTTTCCTTCAAAGTGATGAGCTTTATGGAAAAACCCATACTTAGAAGTAAATTGTTCTGCAGATGCAAAAAATGACCATACTTCATTAAATTTTGTGGTTGAAAGTCAATTCTATGTTTTTCCTTTCCAGAGACGTTTCTCCATTTTTCTCCCACAATTATTCATCAAAATACAAAATTGGATCTTTCATCGTGTAGAAAATTTCACCAAGTTTCTAATGACACCAAGAACGTGAAAATATGAGCTCTGGATCAAAAGTTACGCCCTTCTGAAGATTTAGGGAAAAAATAGGGCAAAAAATGGGTTGGTGGGATGAAAGTTTAAAATTTTCCCCTTTCTGAATTTTTTGGAAAATTTTCCCAAAAATTTCCCCCCCTACCGCTCCAATGCCACCTGGCACGTCCTGATTGGATGCGAGCTTCACACGGTCATTTTACACCTTTTGAGATTTTGGAAAATTTTCCTCTGTCGCTCTGCATCTCGCCGCTGTGATGCCAAGTGGCGCTCTCTGATTGGGTGCGGGCCTTAGCTAGCTTCTTCCCCTTGCGGGTCTGTGTGCCAACATTCTCCTTTGCACCCTTTGGAAAAACTTTGTCAAAAATTCAAAAGTTCTCCCGCACCCCTGACTCCTGCCGCCCTCATGGACACATCTCATCTTTTGATTTGCGCGGGCCTTAATCTACTATTTTCCCTCTGCGGGCCCGCATGAAGAAATCTTCATTCTTTCCATTTGCAACACTTATCAAAATTGTTGAGTTTTCCCCATGCCCTCAACCTCTACTGAGACTAGGACACGTGGTGTGCCCCTATTGGTTGTGGGCTTTTGGGCTAGGTATTAATTTTTCATCCCTTAACAATTTTGGCAAAAAGCCAAAATTCACTCCACCGCCCAGAATCCTACCGGCCCCTTGGACACATGGCAGCTTCCTATTAGTTGACAGAGCTTCGGACCAAAATTTTCCTTTTCACCCCCGCCAACCCCTTTGGAAATTTTTATAATTTACCTCCGCTCCCCGTAATTCTGCCGCCACATGGCACTCTCTGATTGGGCGCAGACCTTCCTAGGGAAAATTTCCCTCCAAAACTCCACCAAGCCATAACTTGCAAAATACAAGGAGTTAGAGGGAAAACTTTACCGTTCTAGAAAGATGAGAAAATTCTCTATTCAATGAAACCATTTCTAGAAAATTTTAAGGGATTGAAAAGTGAAACAATTTGACTAAGGCACAAGGAAGGAAGAAAATGAAAGAGAGTTAGCCAAGAAATAAGCAAGGGGCTTATTTTGGATAAAAATTTTGGTGACTCACAGGGGTCATCTGCATGTTGGATAAAGTTACCAATTGCTTGAAACAATCCATTGGGCATGGAGTCATCAAATTAACTGCTTGGTACCCCTAACTCATTAGAAACATTTTCAAGATGAAATATTGTGAGAGTAGAACATCAATTGATCTGGAACATGGCTTGTAAAAATGCATTCTGGGACAACAAGCTTGTGCCAAAGCACTTAAGGAAATGTAAAAACTAAGCTACAATAGAACAATGTGCACAAGCACTTGGAGGAATGAAAATCTAAGCTAATATGTACAAGGTGGAGAGTTTCCCTTCTAGAAGCAATGCTTTAGATGGATTGCATTAACTAGAATCTGTAATTCTTCACCATCCAATGTAGACAATTGGAAGGCATTGTTGTTCTTACATTTTGTGACCATGTAGGGGCCACTTAAAATGGCATCAAACTTTGAATGAATTCCTGGCTTTGATCGGTCTGTATCCCAATTTCAACACTAGATCTCCAACTTAGAAGGTTCTAGCCTTAGCTTTCCTATCAAAGGTTCTCTTGATCAAGGCTTGGTCCTTCTCCATTACTTAGGCTGCATGCTCTCTGATTTCTTGGAGCTCCATTAATTCTACATATCTAACCTCCATGGGTTCAAACTCCAACAACTCCAATTGCTTCATGAGTTTCAATGTTGGAAAATCAAGTGACATGGGGTAAGATTACCTCTCTTCCATAAACAAGTATAAGTGGAGAGTTACTTGTGGATCTCTTGGGAGTTATCCTATCAGTCCCACAAGGCTAATTTCAATTTGGTGTGCCAAGTCCTCTAATTTTCATCAAGATTCCTCTTGATGATCTTTAATAAGTTCTTGTTGGTAGACTTAGCTTGGCCATTACCTTGAGGGTAATAATTTTATGAAGTGTTCAGGTAAATCCCATTTTTAACAGCCCATTCATTTACCTTTGATCCTATGAATGCCAAAGCATTATCATATATTATAGTGGTAGGTATACCAAATCTGGTTACTATCCCCTCATAGAAGTCTAGAATGCTAGATTCATTTGCCTCTTTGAGTGCCACCACCTCAGTCGATTTGGTGAAGTAGTCTTTTGTTGTTAAAATCCACTTGTGTCCTTGGCTTGAGTTTGGGTTAAAGAATCCAATGAAGTCCAAACTCCATTGCATGAATGAATGGTCAACTTGAAATTGGGTGCAATGGAAGGGCTAGCTAATATTTCCTTGCCTATGAAGAATGCACAATTTTTGTCACCTCTTGATCCATGCATAACAATCACCAAACACCTTGGGCCAATAATAGACAACCTTCATAATCTTTAGGGCTATCACTCTTGGAGAAAAATTACCCCCAGCTGATCCACAATGGAAATATTCTAGCATTCTATTAATTTGGTTTTGTCCCAATGCATCTCATCAGTACTCCAATTACATCTTTCTTGAACATAGACACCATTAACAAGTGCATATGGGACAGCCTGCAATATGAAGTGTCTTCTCTTGGTTTTGTTAATCTCTGGAGGGCATAATCCTGTTTGTAGGAAGTGCATTATGTCTTGGATTTAGTAAGGAGAGAGGACACCATCATTATCCTCTATGAATTCTTCTTGGTTCTTAGTTGTCTTACAATGCCAAAACAACAACCTTCTCTATTGCTTACTTCCATTGATTTGCTCAAGACCAACTATTCACATAATCCCTTTTCTCATAGCAACTTTATGACTTTGATCTCAATGTCATACTCCATGACACAAGTAATCCACCCTGCACATTTTTCATTTAGGTCTTTGTTGAGGAGGAAGTCCTTAGACTCCCACATGAGAAACCAACAGTTGAACCTTGTTATTTGAAACTAGATGATTAATTTTCTTCAAGCTCCTAATCACTGCAAGAACATGCTTCTCAATTTAAAGAGTACCTCACCTCATAGTCCTCCAGGATTTGGATAAAGAAGGCAATTGGTTGCTCTGCATTTTCTTTGTTCTGCTGTACTAAAATTACAGAATTTGTATCATCACCTATAAATGCATAAAGGATAAAGTCCTTAGATAAATCTAGGTTAATGAGAATTAGAGATTTTGAGATAGCCTCTTTGATTGCCTCAAAAATTTCCTTACCTTCAGCTATCCATTTGAAAGCCATACTTTTCTATAACATCATAGTTATTGGCTTCACAAGGGCTAAAAAATCTGGAACAAACCTTTGAACAAAATTGATTCTTCTCAAGAAACTTTGAAGGGCCTTCTTATGACTTGGTAATGGCAGTGATTTTGATTGCTTCAACCCTCTCTAGATCAATTGACTAATCCCTCTTTGGAAACAATGTGGCCTAGGAGCTTTCCCTCATGAGCTAGGAAAATACATTTGTTGGGGTTCAAGGATACCCCAAATCTTCTACATATTTAGAACACTTGTCTCAAATGAAAGAGATGATCTGCTGCACTTTTAGAAAATACAGTAATATCATCTAGATATATCAGCACCATTTGTTTGATCAATGCCTTGAACGCCATATCCATTGCCCTTTGGAAGGTAGCTCTAGTGTTGGACAACCCAAATGGCAGTTTTCTATATGTCATAAGTCCCCCATTTGGTGGTGAAGGCTGTTTTGAATTGATCATCCTCCTTTACCATGATCTAATTATACCCTGAATAACCATCTAGCAATGAAATCCTCTCAGAGCCAACAACAACTTGCAAAATATGCTCTATAGAAGGAAGTGGGTAATGATCCTTAAGGGATTCTCTATTCAAATCTCTAAAGTATACACACAATTTGATTTATCCACTCTTCTTTCTAATTAGAACCAATTTTCTTACCCAGCTCGAATGCTTGATGTTAAATATGATACTTGCCTCAATTAACTTATTCAATTCCCTCTGCATGAGAGGCTCCATGTGTGGATTGACAGGCCTTTGTTTTTGCCTAATGGGCTTAGCACTTGGATCCAATTCAATTGTATGTTGAGCTAGCTTGGGATTGAAACCTCTCAAGTCTTCATAGCTCCAAGAAAATATATCTAGGAACTCTTGGACAAAGTTGCATGAACTCATACCTTTCTTGCTCGGTTGTCACTTTACCAATTTGAAGTGATTTTCCTTCTCCCACTAAGATGGGCACTGAATCTTCTCCCTTGACTTGGATATTTGCCTTCTCCTTCCTAATATGATCATTAGGATTAAAAATGGACTCCAAAGTGACAATTCATTTTGGTAGTTTTTTTATTCTCAGCTATACTACTTGATCACCATACTGCTGTTCTAACTTTTCCTGATTTTTGGCTGAGAACTCAACTTCTTCTTGCAAGAAATTGATGATTTTTTGGTCATTCTCAAACACTTACCAACTTGCATTATTGTCTGGCACTGATGGCCTTATAATCACATGAATTCTTGGCTGCACTTTATCTTCCTTGATACTTTCCACAACATCAAAGGATGCCTCTAACTGCTACAAGTCTATCAGTAACTTGGTTTTCTTTCCTATGGATGGAATTGATGCCAAAGGCTTAAAAATCCTCAATGAGGTCCCACACCCTATTCTTATAAAACTTGAGTAGGTCATTTTTGGCAGCATGCTGCCCTTTAACTTGATTAACAATCAGGTCACTATCACCAAAGACTTGTAAGTTTTTGATACCCATTTTCCTTGACCAATGCATATCCTTGTATCAAAGCTTCATATTTAGCAGTGTTGTTAGAACATGTAAACTAAAATCATAAAGGCTGAATAATACTTAATTCCTTGAGGAGAAACAAGCATATCTCCCCCACATGCACCTTGTCCTACTTCTTGATCCATCAAAGAATAGTTTCCATACCTCATTTTCATCTTTATGGTCTGGCTTGGTGATGCTAGGAATAGGCTGATTTTCTTCATGCATGTAATAAACTCCTAGTTCAGATTCCTCTATTTCCTTGTAGGGATCAAAATTATGTACCTTACTTGCCAATTCATCAAGATTCAAATTTGGGATGCTTCCAACTTTGGTGTTAGCTTCATCTATGCTTGGATAATCCTATTGATAAAATGCTAAACAGTTAGCATTGATTTGGATTGGAATATGAGGCTCAATGTGAAAGTTTCCAATAGGTTTAGACCTGATTGTGGCCTTAGTTCCATATCTTATTCTAAACAACATGTGTTACCAATCAAAAGATAAGTAGCCTCTAATTCTAGCTATGAAATCCCTTGACAAATAAAGGGAAAAAAGTGGTGGTAAATCTATCACTGACAAATCTTGCTATAGAGTGACATTAGGGCATGCATGCAAAGTAAGGCTAAAATATTTAATTACTCCCACTATTGTTACTACTATCCCATCTAGTTGCACCACCCCTTTTGATATGACTTCATATTGGAGACCTAGCTGATCAGCTATTTGCTTGGGCATTACAGAACTACTTGACCCAGAATCAATTATACAATTGTGTACTAGCTTATCCGTAATGACCAATGAAACATAGAATGGAGGGGGTTTCAAGACTTTACGTTGCTGTCCTCCATGTTTCCCCTCAGGCTGAGAAACATTTGTATCTTCTCTTACACATGAGCTTGCTGATTTGAAGTTGACCAATTCTTCATGGCAGCCTGTAAAAGATCCCTTTGGCCTGGGATGGATAGTGATTCCCACATAGATATATTCACATTTGTCTTCTTCATTTTTTCAATGATGCTAAATAGGGATTAAACATATATTTTCTACCCTCTAGCCTACACACTCCTTTCTTGTACATGGGTTGCAACAACTGGTATTTGAGCTGGTCTAGAAGGTGGCTATTGCTGTCCTTGCACATTTGGAACTGAATTTTGCTTGCCAGCACTTTGTGGAGAGGTGGAAGGTTGTGGGTCACCTAGAGTTAATAACTTCCCTTCACAACTATTCCTCTTCTTTGACCTTGTGTTAGCTGCTACATTCTGAGAAATTTTTTGATTCATACCACAAAAATCCTTAGCCTGCCAATTCACAAGTGTAGTCTTGTTTGGAGTTGTATTTTGATAAGGTGTTCCTTGTTGTTGGTTTTTTTCTTAGCTCACCTCACCCTCTACACAAGTTCTTGTCAACATCAAGGCTTGGTTCAAAGAACCATTGAAGCACATAGACTGGTTGTGAGGTTCATTGTATAGGAAACACCAATCATACTCTTGAGCTATATTATTTTGCATTGGAACTAAGGCTTTAGAGGTAGATGCAAAATTGGGGTTATAGGGATGAAATGGTCTATTGGTAGGAGGCCTTACTTGATTTTGATTTGTAGTTGGATTGGATGGCCTATTAGGATAATATGGTTTCCTATTAGGATGAGCTTGAGACTGATAAGAAGGTCTGAAACTTTGGGCCTGTCACCTCTTGAGTGTAACAAGCTCATTACATAAATTTTGTAATTGTTTCATGACTTCTTGAAATTCATTTGAGGCACTAGAGGATGAAGTAGAAGTTTCATTTTAACTCTAATTTCTAGGAGTGGGAATAGGAGCTAAAGTATGTTCTTGACTATGCTTGGGCTTTCCATGTTTGGATACAAGGGCATGGGAGGCCTAGGAGCCAACTTACTAGCTTGAATTAGATAATTTCAGCCCTAATCGAAATTCTATAAGCTGCAGGTATAGTTGTACCTCCCATGGATTGAATTAACATACAAATATCAGAATTTAGAGCTTTGAGATAGCATAAGAAAGCACCTTCAGCTGTTGGCCTTACTACCACTAGGATTCTATCCCATGTCCTTTGAAATATGAAGTTGAAGTCTATTACCTGCTCATTAGGAGCTCTCTTGATAGTTGTCAATTGTTCCAGTAGAGACAAATTATCTCCCTTTTCTCCAAACTACTCATGGAGAGCTATGCACAACTGGTTCCAATTTTGGATAGATCCTACCCCAAGGCTCCTAAACCATTTCAAGGCTTTCCCTTTGAATGAAGATGCCAGCAATTTGACAGCAATTTACATTTCAACAATCTCATGGATTGCACAAACATTAGCAATGTCTTTGACATGGTCACCAGGAGTGGTCTGATTTTCCCCAGTAAAGTATGGAATGTTCTTCATTGTTGCAACTGGAACTAGATTTTGTGCATTGAGAGAAAGTTAACTGCTTCCAGTGAACTTGATATAAGGGTTGTGTTGTGCTATTCTAATTGTCTTGAGAACACTTGTTGATTGGGTGAAAGGTCTACCAAGTGGAGGGGTTAATAGAATTTTGTTTGGTGAAGATGGAGACCTTTGAATCCTTCTTCCTCTCTGTCTTCTTCCTGGGGATAACTACAGATACTCAAACAATCCCTCTTCTCTAGCCCTTGACCTTGTTTGGGTCCTTCTCATGAATCTTCGAACTTGGACTACTAAAACCAGTTGATTTTTCCTCTTTGGAGTCGCTAGATGTGCAAATCAGGGCTCTTTCAAGCAAGAAATTACAACAAAGGCACATCAACTTTGTTACAATGAAGATGAAGACCTCTAAGGTCCCAACGGGCATTCCAAAACTATTAGTACAAATCACTAGCACCCCTAGATGTTTTCCCATATTTCTAGTTTGATAATGGACATCCAGTGTGATTGCACAACATTGAAACTTTTCCCTAAGTGTGGGATTTACAGAATTGGAGAAAGAATCTCTAGATTAAAGGTTGGTTCCTTCACTCCTCTGATCAGGTATATGCATGAACTTTGCATAGGTTTTAATACTAGATCCTACTCTAATTTCCAAGGAGATAGAGATAAAGGATGCAGAAGAAATAAAACTAAGTGAAAGTGGTGATACATCAAGGGAGTGGTGAACATCTACTTTACAAAATTGACAGATCATAAAAAATACAAGAAAAAATATGCACAGATTGCTATAATGTAATGAGAGATCAAAAGATAATGATAAACACATGAGAGGATTGAGAAAATCAATCACAGAACATACATTATCATTCCCAAGTCCAATACAATGCATTACAATGGCCAGGAGGCAAAATACATGCTGTAGTCTGTATGAGAGGTATGAAACTCTACAAATCCACCTGCTGAGGAATAAAATAGAGCTTGCAAGAGATAAATATGTCCAACCCTTTACAAATGAGCCAAATATGGCTTTTAATGGTCAATCAGAAGGAGAGAAAACAAAAAACATGGGTAAAATGGATTTATGAACTCAAGCACCATCTAGATCCCTCAAATTTCACCTACAAAGTGATGGGCTTCATGGAAAAACCCATACTTAGAAGTACATTGTTCTGACGATCAAAAAAATTACCATACTTCATTAAATTTTGTTGTTGAAAGTCAATTCTATGTTTTTCCTTTCCAGAGACGTTTCTCCATTTTTCTCCCATAATTATTCATCAAAATATAAAATTTGACCATCCATCATGTAAATAATTTCACCATCTTTCCAATGACACCAAGAACATGAAAATCTGAGCTCTGGATCATAAGTTATGCCCTTCTGAAAATTTAGGGAAAAAATAGGGCAAAAAATGGGTTTACAAGATGAAAGTTTTAAATTTTCCCCTTTTTGAATTTTTTGGAAAATTTTCCCAAAATTTTCCACCCCCCACTTCTCTGATGCCACATGGCATGTCCTGATTAGATGTGGGCTTCACATGATCATTTTACACCTTTTGAGATTTTTGAAAATTTTCCTCCATCGCTCCGCGCCTCGCCACTCTGATGTCACATGGCACTCTCTGATTGGGTGTAGGCCTTAGCTATCTTCTTCCCCCTAGGAGCCTATGGGCCAAAATTCTCCTTTGTGCCATTTGGAAACACTTTTTCAAAAATTCAAAATTTCTCCCATGCCTCTGACTCCCGCCGGCCTCATGGACACGTGTCATCTTTTGATTCATGCAGGCTTGAATCAACTCTTTTCCGTCTGCAGGCCTGCAGGAACAAATCTTCCTTCTCACCATTTACAACACTTAACAAAATTGTTGAGTTTTACCCATGCCCCTGACCTCCATCGAAACTAGGACATGTGGTGTGCCCCTATTGGTTGCGGGCTTTCGTGTTGGGTTTTAACTTTTCATCCCTTAACAATTTTGGTGAAAAGCCAAAATTTGCTCTACCGCCGCCACTCCCGCCGACCCCTTAGACATGTGGCAGCTTCCTATTGGTTGACAAACCTTCGGAAAAAATTTTTCCTTTTCACCCTTGCCAACGCCTTTGGAAATTTTTCTAACTTACCTCCACTCCCCATCATTCCACCGCCATGTGGCACTCTCTGATTGGGCGCGGACCTTCTTAGGGAAAATTTCCCTCCAAAACTCCATCGAGCCATAACTTACAAAATACAAGGAGTTAGAGGGAAAAATTTACCATTCTAGAAAGCTGAGAAAATTAATCTATCTGATGAAGCCATTTCCAGAAATTTTTGAGTGCCTAAAAAGTGAAAAAAATTGACTGAGTCACAATGAAGGAAGAAATGAAAGAGAGTTAGCCAAAAAAAAAAGCAAGGGGCTTATTTTTGATAAAATTAATTTAAGACAAAACAATCCTTACAATTTTTCCTTTTTGGAAATGATATAATTATCTAGGCCAACTCGGCATTTCATTTATCAAAACAATATAGTGGTAGTATATTTAATGATAAATACAACAAGTAATATAATTCAACTTTCTTCATCAAATTGAACTTATGTAACCCTTTTAAATCCATCCATATTTCATCTTTCACGTAGTCCATATGCAATATTTGTTAACAACTGCCAATTCGTAAGAATTGGCATGATAGGATCTATATCTCCCATAATAACTCACACCATCTAGTATTTTCATGTAGGAAATATTGCATTAAGTTAGAATCAATTAATTGAATAAAAATAGCACAATTCATATTTGTATCATTTCAAGAATTCACTTTACAAATACATAGATGTTTACTTCATTAAAATATGGTAACTTAAATGAAAAATTCACTAATAAGTTATATAACCATTATGGTCATTCAACCAAGTACTGTTACCATCTAGAGTATACTTGAGATATTCATTCCTTTATAACTTCATAATATAAAGTCATGGTTTCACTATACAATCTCACATATCTTACTTCATGATTAACAATCCTTATTTCATTCAATCAGGTACTAGAAATTCAAATACTCAATTATTAAATCCATATAAATAAAATAGTGTTGGTACCATTTAGTAGCTACTAATATTGATTATTACTCAATCCTTACGTAATAATACAATTCAAAAATTCTTATTCCAATGTGATACCTACTAACTATAAAATAATACTAAGTACAATAAGTCATATAAGTATTTAAATGAGTATCATTATTAGTTACTTACCATTCAAAGGTATCAAGTATTCTAATTACTTGTCAATACAATGGTCATCACTTTTTATATTAACAGTGAATACCCCCGATATCACAACAACATTGTTTTTTTATAGTAATGCTTAGCATTTTGATATGTTCATGTATAAATCCATACTTTAACTAATATTTTATGTACCAAAAAAAGAGTAATTGGACTTTTCTCAACCATACAAACATACCATTGTGATTATAGTATAAGAATATCATATCACTGTTACACCGACAAAGAGGACACAAAATATATTTCTAGCAACACAAGTAATTTTTGGGTATACGAATCGTTTGGATTCATTCTAGTAGTTCCATAAACCTTTAACGTGTACAATTCAAAATAAAAAACCCAAACCATGAATCCATGAGGGTGTTAATAGCCTAACAAAAGGTAAAACAACTCACAAATTCACCATAAACCAAACTACACTGCACTCCTAATAAAATCACAAGAATCAATATTTAAAGCTATGTCCAGGTCAAAGAAAGAAATTTCTAGTGAAACATTTATGATTTCGAATCTAGTTGCATGCATTCATATGTAAACATTACAATATTATCTGGTTATTAACATATAACCTTGCAAATGAAAATGAAATTTGTTGTTTTAAGGATATACCCATATAAAATGGTATTGTTGATGCAAAATCACAGCACCCCTAGTTGCAGATCAAGTTTCTAGGTTGATCTCTTAGGCATCCAGTGTGATTGCATAACATTGAATCCTTTCTCCAAGTGTGAGACTTGAAAATGAGAAGGATTCTCTAGAGAAACGCTGGTTCCTATTCCTCTGTTCAGATGCACCAATGAAACGCAGAGGTTTACCCCAAAAAACTAATCTAACTACTAAGGAGACAGGGAGAGATAAATGCATAAAAATAAACCTAAGCTAGGGAGGTGATGCACCGAGGAATGAAGAACATAAGCTTTGCAAAAATAAACACAGACCACATAGACGCAATACCACACCACGCACAGGTAACCAAAATGCAATGAGAGATCAAAATGACAACAATGAATACATGAGAGGATTTAAATTTAATCACAGACATATATATTGCTCAGAGAATCGATTCAATACATTGTAGTGGCTAAGAGGCAACAGTGGCATTACAGTACATGTGGGAGGCTTGAAAACTCCACGAATTCTCTTGCAAGCAGGAGAGAAGGGAGGAATTGCAAAACAAGAATGTCCAACCATTAGAAAGAAGCCCCTCCTTACAATTTATAGGAAGAATGAGAGAGAAAAGAGAGAGGAATTCAAAATCTACCCCAACCACCTCCTGAATGCATTTAACTCATCTCATCATGGCAGAAGCGGCGGATCCTGGCGAAACGGTGGGCTGCCTAACAAAAGCGGCGAAATGTCTGCTGCATTAAAACTGTTTGTTGACACATCACTTCTGTTTGGTTATTTGTGCTAGAGGATTTTCTTGATTTTCATCTTCCAAACTGAACTAAAATGCAAGATTGACTTGGGAAATGTGTAGAGAATTTTACCAGCTTTCCATTGATATAAAGAGCGCGCAAATCCGGGCTCTGGATCAAAAGATATGGCGATCTGAAGATTTAGGGCACGGAGCAGACCAAAACGGATTTTAAAATGTTTTCCCGCTCTTCACCGTCTGGACGACACATGGCGCGTGCTGATTGGACGAGCAATTCTCTGTCCTCCATCTTTCGTGGGCTTTCCTTTTGAAATTGCTTGTGGGCCCCTTAAACTTGGACACGTGGCGCCATTTCATTGGTTCGGTTCAGCGCTCGATAACTCACCCCTTTGACCTTTTGACTTTTTCTCCTGTGAGGACACGTGGCAGTTTCTGATTGGTCCTCGGCTCCTTCGCGTACTTTTCCTCCATTTGTCCCGGATGTCCCATTTGATTTTGGGCCCTTTGTGCTCATTTCGGCCGGTTCGGGCATTTCGCGTCCATTTGTCCCAGATGTCCCATTTGATTTTGGGCCCTTTGGACTCATTTCGGCCGATTCGGGCAGTTCGGGCATTTTTGGCCTGCTTGTCTCACTTTGCTTCAGACTGACTTGACTCTTTTCGGCTGGTTCGGCTGGTTCGCGCCTTTTTGTCCCAAACGTCCTGAGCAACACTTAGCCAATTTTTTTTCCTCTTTCGGCCAGATCGGCTTTTCGCGCCTGCCGCGTACTTTTGTCCCACTTGTCCCAAACGCTTAGTGGGCCGCTTGGATTCATTTCGGCCGAACCGGCTGGTTTGGGCATTTTTGTCCCAAACATCCCGAACAACACTTAGGACTAGGACTTAGCCAATTTTCGCGATTTTTCCTGGCCCAAACTACTTGCTTTCTGCAACCTTTTCCGCACTTTCTCAGAGCTTTCTCCTTCCAACTTCAACCAGGGGAGTTAGAAAAAATCTGAGGGGACCCTGGAAACATGAATTTTGGCCCCGAATCAATCAATTTGCCTGGGACCTGAGAATCTGATGCATGTTATCGAAATTTACCCAGGGGGGGTGAAATTTTGATAACAGTTTTGGCGACTCAGCAGGGTCATCTGCCTGCTAGATGAATGATTAGTAGCCTAAAGCAATCCATTGGGCATGGAGTCATGAGTTGTAACCTGCAACTGATCTGAACTTTGAAAATCTCCCTTCTGAGCCACTAAGAAACCCATTGAACCTGGAGTGTTCTCACCAAGATGCCACTGAAATGAACTGTGCAAGAGCAGAACCAGCAACACCAAAACTATGTACAAAACTGAAAATCATACATGCCCCAAATGGAACATGCAGAGTGTGCATAAGCACTTCTTCTACTGAAAGAAAACCTAGCTACTCTACTCTAACTGGAAGCAAAGGCAAGCTAAACAAACCCTGTAACTGGTTGTGAGAAATAGCTTCCTTTCTTCAAAATTGGCAGCCATGCAATTGATTTGGCACTGATCATGGCTGTTTGGATGGATGGAAAATCAGCAAGAAGCTGGTCTTCTATCCAAATCATCAAGGTATCAACTGAAAAATCCAATACCTCTTTTAGTTGCTCTGCATTTGGATTGGAGAGGTATGGCAGCTGATCCTTGGTACTTTGTAGCTCATCCTCATGCTCAAAAGCAAGCATGACTGGTTGTGGCTTCTCCTTTGGCTCCAATGAAGCCAAATATCTGATTGGGCAAGGTCTGATCAGTTTGATATGCCCATAGCTCTGATTTTCAACTCCAAGAATGGAGTCTTCTTGTAGACCCACCTGAATGGATGATGTGGAAGAAATGGTGGAATTCTTCTGTCCTTTCTCTTCCTCCAATGAAGAACACGGAAGATTAGAATCTTCCAATTTTGATTCCAAAGGGCTGCTATAAGATGCAGGCTGCTGTAAATGAAATTTCTCCTTCATGGCAGTAGGCTCTTGTGTTTGGAATGTGGATGATGAAAAAGAGAATGGTGAAAACTCAACCAGCTCTTCTCCATCAAAACAGTCCTCCAAATCTGACAGGTAAACTGCCTCATCGCTGTCCTGCTGCTCATGTTCAACTTCCTCCATGGTGTCCTCTTGATCTGTAACTTGACCACCATGGTTTCCTTTACTCTCCAATATCGAGTTTGAGATATCAAACTCCTTTTCAGTACTAGAACTTGAGAGAGATGAAGTGGAAAGAAGAACTAAAGGTTCTCCTGTAGCTTGCTTTGTGCTCAGAGCCCTTGGATCTGCACTTTTCTCCTCCACAGCTAGAATGTGCTCCTCTTCTTTTGGATTTGGAGCAGCTTCTCCTTCCTCCAATGTTTGAAGAGAATCTTGCTCTTGATTGAACTCCTCCTCCAACATGAAGTTTGTCAAGTCAAACTCTTCAATTTGTTGCTCTAGAGGATAAGTTGGGACTGCAAGATCTTCTTCTCCAACAAAATCAGTCCTCACCACCATCTGTTCAACCTCAGCCTCTTCTGTAGGCTTAACCATCAAGGGGATCTTTGTCATCCCAAATCTAAGAGCCCAACTCTTCAGACTGTCTATCACTTCTTTTCTTTTTGGCTCTTCCTCTTGTTGTCCTTGATGACTGATTTTTTCAATTTCTTCTTCCCCACATGGAATTGGGGATTCAAGAGGAGGGATAGGTTGAAACTTAACAAATTTGACAATTTTTTGTGGTGGTGGAGGCGGTGAGACCTCTTGTTTCTTTGGAGGAGGGGGTATTTCTGTTAGCTCTTGTGGAGGGGATGACTGTTTGGAAGGGAAAAGGAAAGAAGAATCAAGATGGGGTGGAAGACTAGGGGATGGAGGGATGGATTCAACACATGGGACAGCAGATGGGGAATTTGAATGAGATGGTGCTGCTTGAGTAATGGAAAGAGAAAAACCAAATGATGGTGTAGAACTTACCCATTGACAAGGTTGTTCAACAACAAGTCTGTAGGCCTCTATCTCTGTTGTCCATTGTGCAAGTTGGGGCAGCATCTTTATCATGAAGTCCAGCTTATCCTGAGGGCTGTAGTGCCTTGGAAAAGGTCCCACCCATGGACAGGGTGCTCCATAACCGATTCCAAAAGCTTTCATTTGTGCTTGAGCCCTGGACTGCACCATCCCCACCTCCATATTTTGGATTTTCTCCAACAGACCAGCATCTTGGATCTGATGGTCTTCATTGTATGCACACTCTTGCTCTTGGAAAGTTCCATTGCCAAACTGACTTTGGCACTGCTGTTCATATGAGTATGCATGCTGATCTGGAGGATTTGTAAAACATGTTGGAGGTGGAATATACTGCTGTTGTTGATGTGAAATCCATGATGGAAATGAAGTCATGATTGCACAACTTCATGGAATGGAAAATAATGAAAGGGATGGAAAGAAAGATGGATGAAAATGTATGGAAATGGGTCTGCAAGCTTAGAGAAATGGGTTGCTGATCAGATGGAGTCGCCAGATGTGTTTGCAAGTGCCTCCAAAGGCTGAAATCTTCACAGGAACACACCAACCTGCAAAAGATGAAGTGAAAGACCTCTAAGCTCCCACCGGGCGTGCCAAAACTGTTGATGCAAAATCACAGCACCCCTGGTTGCAGATCAAGTTTCTAGGTTGATCTCTTAGGCATCCAGTGTGATTACATAACATTGAATCCTTTCTCCAAGTGTGGGACTTGAAAATGAGAAGGATTCTCCAGAGAAAGGCTGGTTCCTATTCCTCTATTCAGATGCACCAATGAAACGCAGAGGTTTACCCCAAAAAAATAATCTAACTACCAAGGAGACACAGAGAGAGAAATGCATAAAAATAAACCTAAGCTAGGGAGGTGATGCACCGAGGAATGAAGAACATAAGCTTTGCAAAAATAAACACAGACCACCTAGACGCAATACCACACCACGCACAGGTAACCAAAATGCAATGAGAGATCAAAATGACAACAATGAATACATGAGAGGATTTAAATTTAATCACTGACATATATATTGCGCAGAGAATCGATTCAATACATTGCAGTGGCTAAGAGGTAACAGTGGCATTACAGTCCATGTGGGAGGCTTGAAAACTCCACGAATTCTCTTGCAAGCAGGAGAGAAGGGAGGAATTGCAAAACAAGAATGTCCAACCGTTAGAAAGAAGCCCCTCCTTACAATTTATAGGAAGAATGAGAGAGAAAAGAGAGAGGAATTCGAAATCTACCCCAACCACCTCCTGAATGCATTTAACTCATCTCATCATGGTAGAAGTGGCGGATCCTGGCGAAATGGCGGGCTGCCTAATAGGAGCGGCAAACTGTCTGCTGCATTAAAATTGTTTGTTGACACATCACTTCTGTTTGGTTATTCGCGCTAGAGGCTTTTCTTGATTTTCATCCTCCAAACTGAACCAAAATGCAAGATTGACCTAGGAAACGTGTAGAGAATTTTACCAGCTTTCTATTGATATAAAGAGTGCGCAAATCCGGGCTCTGGATCAAAAGATATGGCGATCTGAAGAATTAGGGCACGAAACAGGTGAAAACGGATTTTGAAATATTTTCCACGCTCTGCACACGTCTGGATGACACGTGGCAGGCATGCTGATTGGATGAGCAATTCTCTCTCCTCCATCTTTCGTGGGCTTTCCTTTTGAAATTTCCTTGTGGGTCCCTTTAACTGGGACACGTGGCACTATCCCATTGGTTCGATTCTGACCCTTTAAAACTTTCCCTTTGACCTTTTGACTTTTTCTCCTGTGAGGACACGTGGCAGTTTCTGATTGGTCCTCGGCTCCTTCGCGTACTTCACCTCCATTTGTCCCGGATGTCCCATTTGATTTTGGGCCCTTTGTGCTCATTTCGGCCAGTTCGGGCATTTCGCATCCATTTCATCCCGGATGTCCCAAATGCTTTTGTGCTCCTTTGTGACTGATTTCGGCGCGAACCGGCCGGTTCGGAGTCCATTTTTGGCCCAAATGTCCCACTTTGCTTTGGACTGCCTCGACTCTTTTTCGCCCGGTTTCGGCCGGTTCACGCTTTTTTGTCCCAAACGTCCTGAGTAACACTTAGCCAATTTTTTTTCCTCTTTCGGCCGGATCAGCTTTTCGCGCCTGCCACGTACTTTTGTCCCACTTGTCCCAAATGCTTAGTGGGCCGCCTGGACTCATTTCAGCCGAAACGGCCGGTTCCGGCATTTTTGTCCCAAACGTCCCGAGCAACACTTAGGACTAGGACTTAGCCGATTTTCACCATTTTTCCTGGATCAACCTTCTTGCCTTCTGCAACCTTTTCCCGCATTTTCTCACAGCTTGCTCCTAACTACCTGGACCAGGAGAGTTAGAAAAATATCTGAGAGAACCCTCAGAAACATGAATGTTTGGCTCTGAATCAATCAATGTGCCTGGGACTTGAGATATTCTGATGCATGTTATCAAAATTTACCCAGGGGGGTGAAATTTTGACAACAGGTATGTCTCTTAGCCCTTCGAGGCTTTAAAGTATTTTTTATCCCCAACTACATTACCAAAGACCTACATGTGGCTTACAAAGAGATGCCATACAACCCTGAACCTTGTGGACTCGTGGGACTGAGCTAGGTGCAAAGCATGAATTTTCACCCTTAGTAAAAGAAGGATTCATTATACCCAGAATACACTTCTGAATCGCCCCGCCTTGATCCCCGTTTCATCCCCTCTCTAGGCCTTAGGGAGTACCTAGTGGATGTCACTTTACAGATTCTGCATAGAAGAACGTTTACGGTTATACGCACTAATTTTTAACTAGATAGTTTCCATTGCAACTGAGAATATTATTTTGCAAAAGTCATCCCCGTAGAGAGTTTAATGATACCCATGTATTTGGGCTAAATTTTCTCCCCTAGGCCTACAGGCAACGCCACTTTGGGGAAAATTTTCACCCTCAAGGCCTGATTTCATAAACAAAAATAACATATGAAGTACATATCAAGGAGTTAGGAGGAATTATTTAGTATCACTTGAAAGGTGAGGAAATCTTTTTCTTATCTTCAATGGGACAAGATTTAGGAAAATTTTGAACTTCTCACTAAGGATGAGAAATGGATTCAAGTTGAAACCCCAATACCTTTCAGGCTGCTAGAGAGTGTGTATGGTGAAGAATTTCCCGCTGAACCTAATTGATAACTTTTAACCACTAAATTATCGACCTTGCGACCTCTAATAATTATTAATAAAAGAAAATGTATAGGCTCTAGTAGATATAGACCATTGTTCTAGAACCTATTAGTGACAATCTGTTGGCTTGTAACATGGTTGTAGACTATCAAAATGTTAATAACCAACAATGAAATTGATTCCATAATTTTTCCCCTAAAACAATCCTAGGTTGTTCATTAGGTCTCAAGTGAGGTGGATTGGTTTAACAGTGCATTACATTCCATGCATTGATGATTTGTTTGATCAGATCCTAGGGAGCCAAAATTTTCTCTAAGAACCATACCATTTCAAGTCTAGGCTATGCCATCAGCTGAGGATTTCGGAGGATAGACCCTGCATAAGTTTTACCTTTCGTACGAGATATGGCCACTCCATGAGTTCACAGTGGTACATTTTGGTATTGAATAGCTGGCAATCCGCAGTATTTATGAGTTTGACATGAATGGGGTATTTAGGTACTTGTTATCCAAAATTCACCCCCAGGGTAATTTTGATAACATGCATCAGATTATTCAAGTCCTAGAGCACAGTAGATTGATTCAAAGCCCAAAATCATGTTTTTTGAGGCCCCCCTCGGCTTCCTTTATAACTCCTCTGGCCGATCCAAGAAGAAAGGACCCAATGAGTCTAGAAAATGCGTGAAAAATTTGCAGAAAGACCAACAGCTTGGGGCTGAAAAAAGTGAAGAAAATCATGGCTAAGTCCTAGCTCCAGGGGAGTCAACTGAGACAGTTGGGACGTCAGGGCGCAGAACCGACCGAAAAGCCTTCTAGGCAGTCCGCGCAGTGCAGTTGGGACAATCGGGACAGCAGTACGCGAAGGGCGCGAAAAATTGAACCGGCTTAAAAAATGAAGAAAATTGCCTAAGTCTTGTTTCACGACTGTTTCGGACATCTGGGCCTGAACCAGCCGAACGCGTGCTGACGTAAGCATCAAAGGGCCCAAAAAAACAAAGTTTGGCGACAAGTCGGTCCGATTGGACGGGAACCGGCCGAACCGGGCGATATTTGTCCCAAGACGGTCCAAAGGAAAATGGAACAATCTGGGCCAAAAGTACGCGAACCGGACGCGAATTGGCTGAAGTTGGCACAAAGCAGGTCCAGTTTTTTCATCTGGGACAGCCGGGCCATAGATGGCACGCGAAGTACGCAGAAGACCCGGCAGGACCGCAGAACCAGCCGAAAGAGCTGCCAATGAATGGAATCTCACCACGTGAAAGGTTCACCTCATTGGCCCGGCGGGAAAATTTTGAAAAATTGGCCCAAAGGAATAAACAAAAGGGAAATGGTTAGGACAGGTGTCCAATAGCGTCCAATGAAAGTGCGGATGCCATGTGGGGAAGTTAGAGAATTTGGCCGGATTCGCCAAAAAGGGCTAGAAAGTAAAGGAAAACCCCGCGCCAAAGTCGAAAAATCACCAAATTTTCGAAGTGACCCAAGTGGCGCCCCTGCAGGCCCAAGCCAATGAAATAATGTTCCACGTGATCACAAATGGTCAAGGAATTCAAGTGAAATCCCATGAAGGTCCTGAGAGAGAGAATTTCTCGTCCAATCAGGATGAGACACGTGGATGAATCAGAGCGCGGAAAAAATTTCAAATATTTTCCCGCCGATCCATTTTGGCCTGTTTTGTGCCCTAAATCTTTAAATCGCCATAACTTTCGATCCAGAGCTCAAATTTTCACATTCTTTATATCGATGGAAAGCTAGTGAAATTATATACACGATTCCAGGGTCAATCTTGCATTTTGGATTTAGTTTGGAGGGAGAAAATCAAGAAACGGCTATAACACGTGTTCAGGGCCAGAAATGACATTCCAGCGACCAGTTTTTATGCAGAATGGGTCGCATTCTCCTGTTATCCGGTCAAAATGATAGGGTATGGGTTTGTAATGTCCTCCATGCCATTTAATACACCTACAGTCAAGAAAGAATGGACACCCATGCCTTTGTACGTTTCCTGTTCCCTAGGTTCGACTCTTGCATTTTAAAAGCCAGTTTTGGGCTCATTTCAAAAGGGGGGAACATTTTTTTGGTATAGCAGACTTCTTCTTTCTCCTCCTTCAAGGGATTGATGAAGTATCAGACCTCTCCAAGGATTGTAACAGTTTTCTTTACCTCTCTGAGGGTGTAATGCGTATTTTGATATAAAATTGATAATGCAAGCTCTGTGAATGGGTTTCAATCCTCTGTTTGTATTATTTGCTTGATTTCAGATGCTAAATTATACATTATCAATCTGTGTATGTTTTTATGTTGTGAACCTTGGTCTGTGTCTATTTGCATGACTAATATGTTTCACCACTCCTTTTGGTGCATCACCATCTTCAGTTAGTTTCAATTTTTGCACTTCTACCCCTGTCTCCTTGCAAGATAGAACAGGATTAGGATCTAGACCTCTGTAGCTTTGCAAGATATAGATCTAAATTAGAGGAGTTTGAGGAACCATCCGCTAATCTGGAGATTCCTCTCTCAGTTTCACAAGTCCCACACTTGGAGAGAGGTTTCCATGTTGTGCAATTACACTGGATGCAAGAGTGATCAACCTAGAAATCTGATCAGTGTCCAGGGGTGCTGTAATTTTGCACTAACAGGTACCATTCATAGTGTGTGACATCTCACACCCCATCCTTTGACCCATAATAAAATCATAGGTCATAAAATGTTAGGCCATAATCAATGTAAATTGTCCCATACAATATAAAATTTAGGTTAGGATTTTGTTAATTTGAATATCCACATATGTGCTTATACATAGGTTCCTTAATTATATATATGCCAATGCTTGAATAAAATAAATACAATCCCTCATAAACCTTATCTTAGATTAAGGTTAGATTCATTATCAACTTGGGCTTAGTTTTTCAATATTATGAGAGCCTTATACAACAAAGTAGTGACATCACTTTTATAAATCCAATTTTTCATGACGATTTAAGATAATAACATAGGCCATAATAGAATGAATCATGATATTATTCTGAATTTCCCTCTTGTATAATAAGAAATTTGTCTCATAGTAATTTAGATCAGGCCCATATTTACTAAGTCCATATATTATTTATGCAACAATAATAGTAACACATTAGAGCTTACCCTATCAATCACAATAATTTTCCACTCCTGATTTTGGATCACATTATCCAAGTGTCTGGAGTTATTAAACTTATCAAAATGATCACTAAACCAAAGGTAAGTAATGGAAACAGTGTGATCATAGTCTACAAGCATACCTAACTACATATCAACAAGTACATAATCTTAAGAACCAAGATATGCAAGTATAGTACATTAATGGAGTTCATTCACAATATGCCTACATACCACATCAATGAACACACATGTTTTCCTAGCATAGAACCAATAGAATGCAATTCCATTGAAGAGGCATGTCAAACCAAACAAAAATATCAAAGCATAAATTACAAGACAACAAGGGTATTCCAAGTATAGTAAAAGGAATATCATGGCATGAAGTTTAACAAAGTTGTTCAAAAAATGTGGGAGGTGGTGGAAAAGATTCAAAAGTAGAGGACACAAAAATAATATATTTTAAATATGAGGATGTAATTTAATCAAAGTAGTTAATAAAATTAATTAATAAGAATTAGATAACACACCATGTAAAATGGACAGACACTGAAAAAAATAAGATAAAAAATATATTCCACACATAGAAAAATAGGAGAAAATAGGCAATATACTTAGCTGTTAAAATCAATGGGGAAGAGTTTCCTAAATTATTATTGGATTTAGGGGAATATCTAAATGTGATCTCACATAGGACATGGGAATCCTTGGGAAAACAAACACTACACCTTGTAAGGTAAGAATAGAATTGGTGGATGGTCCCCTCAAGGTACCATTTGGAATATTAAAAGATTTAAAATTTAACTTCATGGGAGTTACTAGTCATGTTCATTTTGAATTGATGGAGAATTTTTCAAAGAAACCTATATATTTTATACTAGCTTTATAATCATTTATTTATTATAAAAGAATATTCAATTTAGAGTACGAGGGTATTTATTTTGAATGGGATGAGTTGATAGCACATATATCACTCAAAATTGGGATGTGTACAACATATGCAGAAGAAGTTTGACATGAATCCAATGATGATCAAGAATTTGATACATTAAAAGGGATATATGCTTTTGAGAGGACACAAGTATTCAATCATTATTTTAAACCCAATGATTAAGGGGAGATATAAATGAAGAATGAATAAGTTGAATCTGATACCTATGACAAAATTGAAGTGTAGATATATGATAAATTTGAGACCATGGTTAGAAAACTCTTACACATGAGAAAGGTGATGAGAACAAGTTGGTATGATGTTGTAGATGGAATAAATAATAATACTAGAGAATAATACCACTCCATATATGAGGATGATAAAATCAAAAATATCTATCAAGACATCATGGAATAAATAGGGGAAACTAATTCCACACAATATAGGAGAAGGGTTATATTATGAAGGGAATTATCTACATGAAAATGAAAATTAAAAGAATTTTTTGAGATTGAATCTATAAAAGGAATTAAAATAAGGAGATAAATAAGGAAAGTATTTAGGCTATGATGAAAATTATCCCATAATATATTACCAATATTTTCAAGGATCAGAGATGTAGATGATTATATTATATACATGGATTAAGTACTCCCCAATGAGAATATGAGGATAGAAGAACTATAATATACACTTATCATTAATGTCACGTGGTGGTGGGAAACCCATAAACAAGATATAAAAACATTTTATGTGTTTATTATTATTTTTAAAACTATATTCTTGTAGCATGATGAGATGTTTTACGAAACCAATGAATATACAAGAGAAAAATATCCACAACTACATGTAAATAATCACGAGAGGCATTGAATGGAGATTATATAAACCATGCCATGAATTTTGGTTCAATATTTATACTATAATCTTGGAGCTCTTCTACGTGTCTGGTACTTAAAACAAGAAACACAACTTGAGGTTATAATTTGGGACTAAATAAAAAAACTTGTAGGACCCTTACAAGAGGATATGTTATGCTCTAATAAAAATATGGTAGCAAAAAACATCCTATTAACATTGAATATTAGTAGGTGATAGGAAAAATACATATACAAAGAGAAGCCATGCATTTTTATAAAATAGAAAACATGTCACTTGATATAAAAGAAGAAGTGCAATTATAGAATGTCAAGTTATAAGTGGAGGAGGGAAAAAGGGACTTATTAGAGGTTAGGACAAATAAAACAAAGTATTTATATCATCCACTGAAATTAGAGAAGAAAACATAGGAAAAGAAGGAGATAAAAAGTGTTCTAAGATAAGGGATTACTAAGAAGAAGAAGAGGCATTGGAAATTGAATAATTACTCAAATAGTATAAGCATATATTTCAAAAGATATTTCATCATCAATAATAAATTTAGGAGTTATTTACTATGAAGATTCAAATCAAAGGAGTGGATCCTAATAAGAAATACACTTATAGGTTGAATCCTAATGTGAAAGTAAAATTGAAGGTAAAATTATATAAAATGATGGTAGAAAAAATAATTTAACTAGTGGAATAATCTAAGTGGTTTAGCCATATGGTGACCCAAAATAACAAAATAGGTGAAATAATAATTTGAGTCAATTATAGAGAATTAAACAAATATTATAAACATGATCATTTTCCTACACCATTCACAAAATAAGTGTTATAGAGTTTGGTTGGACATGAAGTGTGATCTTTTACATATGGCTTCTTGGAGAAATAACAGGGAATGATTTCAATGGAAGATCAACCAAAAACCACATTTTCCACTAAAATGGGGTTATTTTATATATATGGTAATGCCCTTTTATGCTAAAGCATGTACCACAAATTTTCAGTCAAATAATAATAAATGCATTCAAATATTTCATGTATGATTTCCATGAGGTGCATTTAGATGATTGGAATATATATGGTGTTGGCACCAAAATTTTTTTTAGTGCCTTCAAGTTAAAATTTGGACTCCTTAAGAAGGTGAATAATTATCTTAATGTAAATATTATATTGTTTAACTCAACAAAAATGGATGTCTTTCTTTACTTTGCATGTACATAGGTTTCCCCAAACATTTTAAAAATATTTGAAGTATTTTTGGCCTCCAAACATCCACTTGATGTTCAAAACCTTGAGATCTTTTGTTACCAAGATAGTAAACTTTAATCAAAGTAGTTACGATTGTGTGGTAGGATTGGAAATGATCCCAAAATGGGCGTTTTAGACCAATATATCCATTTTCAAATACTTAATCAATTATCTTAATTTTTTTGTAATTATTAAAAAATTTGATTAACTTGATACGAAATAAATGTGAAATGTTAAATAGCTCTGATTCACCAATTTTGAACATTTAAATATCCACTTCTCAATTTTCAATATTTTATGTAAAAATTGGTATAATAATTAAAAACAACCTTAAAAATTGAATATAAATAGTGAGAAAGTGATAAGAAAAAAAAAATACAAAGTGATTGATAACAAACTTCACCCCTATTGGGCTATGTCTCTGGGTTCAGAAAAAACTTGAACCACTCTATTGCTTATATAAATACATTTTTGTGAAATATTTACATCAATAATGTCTTTGGTATGTAAGTATAATTTTCTCTTCCCTCTAAGAAATATTTGAAAACCACTAATTTTCTGTTTCAAATCCTTATTGCAAACAAATCCTATTTTTTCAACTCTCTCATGTTTGGGATTGCACTTAGAATATTTTACCATATGCATATAGTAATAAGAGGCTTGAGATTAAAATATATACATGCTATATCCTTTGGCTAAGTATAACCATGTTAGGTTTGGCCTAATGTTTGGGGATGAGATTATAATGAGTGTGGTGAGGTGTTAAAATTGCCCACCTCCATTTTACATTTAGTTAAGGAACTGATTTAATATAAATTAAATCTTAATCATAGGATCGAGATAAAAAATATATAACAGTAACAAGTAGGATCTATCATGTAATAAACAAGTACATCTAAGTAATATGGAGATAAGAGTAAATTATATTATATTCAAATATCTAGATTGATTTTGGGCTAGAAACTGGGTAGATCATGCTGGATATGGACTTGATATGCTTCATCTAGAAGAATGTAATCTGAAAATCCTTTAGAAAAAGCAATCTAGACAAGGATCAGACTGTATGGGTGCTAGTGTCTTGGTAAATGCTCTAATTTTAATCTTTTCATGTTCTTGTTGACCGAAATTTCATCTTTCCTACTTATATTAGTGAACTAGTACTAAGGAAAATAAAGAAAATCTGAATATCAAGGGTTTATGGTACCTTGAGATGGAATAAAAATGTGGACAGGCGTAAAGGACAGATCATTCTCCGTAGTGATCTAAGTGACATGAAAATCAAGGTAAATCAACAAAAAAAGATTGGTTTAGTAGATAATATGGGAGGGTTTCTTGAAAAAGTCAGTCCTGAAAAGTATGAAATTACTAGGATCGATGTCAATCATTTTATTTGATAAAGACAGATAAAACAAATATTTGATAAATTGGATGTAGCATCAATATGGAATTTGAAGTAAAAAAGAAACTGAAAGATGAATATAATAATATAATAGAATATCTTATCTAAATACCACAAAATAAATCAATCCTAGAAGGGGTTGACGATGACCCGAGACTACACGGGGCCATTCAATGACAACTGAGGAAGATGGATGGAAATAATGATGAAAAATTCAGATCTGGAGCTGGTGTAGCACTAGAATAATAAACAGAAACCTACATAAGGTTTGAGACATGGATAAATGTAAACGATGCAAGAAAATTAGAGATCTAATGGTAAATATTAAAAATATGGATGCGGTCAATGGCAACTGGGACTCGTAGAATGGGTTTGGGATGACAGAGGGAAAATGACTACTAGGTGGATGTATAAAAATAAAATAGATGGTTGTGGATCTGAATAGAAGAGAAGTTACGCAATAGAGTATGGATCGATGATAACCTGACAGATTCGATGAAAATAGGGATAAAATATGTTTGGATGAAAAGAGATAGCTTGAAAAGAAGACCTGCCGAAAAATACAAAGAGCTAAGAAGGACAATACTAAGTCCTTTATGACATATGAACATGCAAAATATGTTAGTGGATGATATAGATAATAATATGAAAATAATGAATAAATTCATGAAAATATGAAAAATATCTCCCTAAAACTCCAAAATGGAAGCACAAGATCTCCAAGAGGAATCCAAGATGGTCGTGGAAGCTGCAAAAGGCACTCAAGAATGAAAGAAAGATCACAAGAAAGTGAAACCCTAAAAAATTGTATCCTTGAACAAGGAGGGGTAAATGTAGCTTTATAGGGTCAATGGTGAGCCGTATGCTTCACCACTGACTGTGGGGACCCATCCAGTTGTACGGTGGGAGTTTGATGAGATTGATAAAAGGAGTCGATAGGAAGCAAGATTAGGGTTAAGATGGACATAGAGGAGATAGGGTTGTATATGGAAGATAAATGGGTAGGTCTGATGAGATGTGCTAATGGATTTAATAACAACTCATATTTTGTATTGTTATAATACCATTGTATCCATGTCTATGTATTTCCTAAGTACATTGTTGAACATCACTATTACAACCGTGAACTTTTGGCTTAGTGACTAATTGATATATTTATATCTAATTGTCTTTATTTTGTGATATGATGTGTGCATTTGTTCTTGTTATTCCAATAAATAGTTTGGATGATTATATGTGTTCATGCCACTCTTGGTTATAAGTAATTTTTCATATGTACGAAATGAAATTATCTATAACAACTCGTATGCATCTAAAGAACTTACCCACAACAAATCATTTACATCATAAGGAAATCATTCGCAACAAATAACCCTCATTTACAAAGATATTTTCAAACGTGAAGTGATGAAAATTATGTCCCTACCTGACATGGGAAAAGTATTTACAACAAAATCATGGAAAATTGAGAAACAAATCAATCTTTTATTTGGTCATTAATTAATAACTATTGAATAAATAATTGTTCATTGAACACTTGTTGTGTGTTTCAAAAATGTTTTGAATATCTCACTTGTTCTGCTGAAGATTCCTTGTTGTATTATACTTATTCTCACCTGTTGTAAATGATAATATATAAAGGAAAGGGTTGGTTCCTTGTAACAGGAAGAATTATAAAGTTAGTAATTCATATTTGGAATTAGAGAAAAGATATTACTTTGATTATTTTGTTCCTAGATGTAATGTTTTATGAAAATCAATAAAGGAATATGAGTTTTTTCCATTAGTTTTTAGTTATAGAGTTATAAAGGGATTAAAACCCAAGTCAAGGCCCACTAGAGGTTTGTTATATCTCCTCCATTATTTTATTTCATGCATATTTCCTTAGGAAAAATATTCTCTCTAAATTTGAATTTTTTAATCAATAATAACATTTAACAATAGTTCAGTTTAAATTATGAGTTCTATTTTACTTTCAACATTGTTATGTTACTGTTATTTCCTTTTCAACCTCTTAGATAAACTATAATTGTGCATACAACACTGAAATTATTTCAATTCTACATTCCTTGGTTTGATAACTAAATGAATGTAACTCAATGTAAAATTTATTAATTGCTAAATTTTTATTTACACCACCATTTTTTGTGTTTTTTCTCGGGATATTTCCAAATTTATACTGGTTTGTGAGGTTTTACATTTCTAAATTTCATAGAACATATTAGGTTGTAGAGATTCCACCTTGAAAACCTCCACTAATGAATGTTGATTGAGTTGAGTCATTTGATGTATGCACTATCATAGCGATGCCTATGGTATATTCCTATCCAATCCTCAAATATCATTTATTACTTCTAATTATAAAGAGGAAACAATCTCTTTTGTATAGGGTTTGCTAATAGAACACTCCCTCCCAAATGAGATTCTTAGGCTATTCTTGAATAGTCTAACATGGCAGAAGAGGTGAATCAAAACATGGAAGAAGATACAAGGGAACCAAACACATTTGAGTTTTTTATCTTGAATAACAATCAACCTACTCAAATTAAGAATATCTTTCCATCATCTCTTCCTTTTTTTCATGGATCTATGACTGAATACCCAAACACTTTCCTGTTTAATTTTGATGTCTTCTACATGAGTTATGACTACACAAATAATGCACAAAATTTGAAACGGTTACCTTATACACTTAAATATTCAACCTTGATATGGTTTATGGGCCTATGAAGAGAAGTTGTTACTACTTGATAGGGGATGAAAGAAAATTTTCAGAACAAGTACTAAGACTACTGCAAGCCAAGTAGCTAAGGGGCATATGACCTCTTCAAGATAACACAGAAGGAAGATGAGCCACTAGAAGATAACCTAGAGAGATTCCTATTTTTTGTTCAAAAGTTAATACATACAAGGTTTCCTCATAATTATCTCACGTTACTTTTCCTAAAAGGACTCAATGAGGAAGATATGGATGCTTTGGACCTAATAGGAGCTAGATACATCCAAAAAGCCACTTTTAAGGAGATTTTTCAATCCTGTGGGAACTATTCTAGAGGAACCATGAAAATAATAAGAATAGCTAGATCAAAGAGTTGAGGAACTATGAAAGGAATTAGGGAAATATCTAAATAAAAAATTACAAACATTTTTAAGGACATGAAACAAGAAATAGTTAATGACATGGCCACCTAGCTTAATGCTCTACATGAAAGGAAGAAGAGCGGATATAGAGGAAAAATTTATAGAAATATTCCATTTTTGTAAAAGGAAGAAGGTTGATTACACATATAGGGGAATGTAAATCATTAGAGAAGGAATGGAGTCAGCACCAGAGTTCAAAATGATAAAAATGGAGGATGATTAATTTTTCTATGCTTCTGAAAGGAATTCATGGCTGAAAATTCAAGGACATATGTTACAAGATCTGATGCCATATTTTAAAAAATTTTCTAGTAGTTAATATAACAATATGTAACCCCCACCTTACGCTAGTACTCAGTAATGATGGGCTCCTTACCCTAGCCAATACCAACATCCATAAATACATCAATTGTCATACCAATAGTGGTAGCACCCCCCATATTCATGAAAAAAAATTTGGAGAGGAGGGAAAAATGAAAAAATAAAAATCATAACTACCAACAACCCTAAAAATAACCTCCCTACCCACAATAGATATATTTGATGCCAAACCCCCAATCTAGCTCTCAACTAAAAACTACTCAATTGCTATCTCAACCAACAACTAAACTTAATAATAAAGCTTCTCAGTAAGCCTATAAAACTGAATCAACCCAATACTCTACTTATTCTATTCATATCAATAATATCCAACTTCCTTAAGGAATATCATTAGTGCCACCAGGTAAACCTATCATCATAGAGATACCGAATGAACCACGGGAGCTGCAAGATGATTCACAATAAATATGGAAGATGCTGCAAGATTATCCAAAGCAACATGAATAGAATTCCAACAAAATTAAGATGTAATTCAATGTACCCCCATTTCTAGAAATATTTCAAGAGAGAAAATCTAACCCTAAATCAGACTCTTATTCTGATTTTGTCAATCAGTTGAAGGACATTTGTGTAAAAATTCCACTTATTCAAGTCATCAAGGATATGTCTATTTACAACAAGCTAATCAAGGATCTACGTATAAATAAGCTAGGGAAAAAATTGATCCATCCACTGTATAATTCATTGGACAGTTGGATGGAATCAAGATTGGAAATTCTATGCTACCTAACTACATAGATCTAAGCAGTCCTTTGGTGAATGTTACTATTAGTGGAACTACAATAAAAATACCCTGATTTACTTAAGCAAAACAATCAATTTCATGACCAAGCAAGCCATGGATGACCTAAATTTGGAATTACTGAGGCCAACATCTATATTATTGCAATTATCATATAGATCAACAATAAGGCCCAAAGGAATCCTTTAGGACATTGTTGTAGTGGTAGAATCTTAGGAATATCATGCTGATTTTTATTGTCCTACAACCAAAGTCAAGTCTAGGATGTTACCCTATTATATTAGGAAGGCCATGGATGGCCACTGCTGATGCATTTATGGGGTGGAGGTCTAGAAACATGATCATCTCAAATGTAAATGGTATCAATAAAATTATACTTTATCCTCTTTTCCAACCATTGAATGATGATGATCAAACAGTTTGGGTTGAAGAACCAGAAATCGATCAGTGCTAAGTCTAATAGTTGATGATGTTAGAAAATTATTTCACTATTTAATATCAAGAGGAATATTTTGTTCTCTCTAATATCCTACAAAAAAAGGAAGAAATGAAAAAATTGATGATATGTTGAGGTGTTTGACATGTCCTTTGAACCAAGTCTTACCAAAATAGAGCACCATGGGTATTCTAAGTAAAAATTGTATTTTTCACCAAATTCTTCCTAGTGACTGCATATTAAATTATGTTAGTAGCAACATGTGTTCAATACTAGACCTATCCAAAAAAGTATAAATAACAACATGGAGGCCACTTAATGTAAGAAATATGTTGACTATACAACAAGAGAAATCGTTTATTTCTCTTCTTCAAGAACATAATACAACAATTTATTTAGATTATAGTTATATGTGTGGGATTCATCCTAGGATTTTTATTCACATAATTTTTATTAAAGAATAATTTAAACCAATCAGATAGCCACGATGGCACTTGAACCCAACAGTAAGAGAAATTATGAAGGGTGAACTATAAAATTTGCTAGATGTTGGACTCATATATCCCATAACAAATATTTAGTGAGTATCACCTTAGGTAATTTTACCTAATAATAATTGGAAATTAATAATCTGTGTGGATTATAGAGATCTAAATTCATCCATAAATAAAGAGCACTTCCCATTTCCCTTCATTGATCAAGTGTTTGATACACTAGCTGGTAAAAAGTACTTCTACTTTCTTGATGGTTATAGTGGTTATAATCAAATCCAAATTACACCAGAGGAATAATATAAGACTACATTCACATGTCCATGGGCGAAATTTTCCTATTCAGTTTTTCCATTTGGCCTGTGTAATACATATTCCACATTCCAGAGGGTAGTCTTGAGTATCTTCTCTTATTTGACAAATGACTGCATGAAATTCTATATGAATGACTTCACTGTTCATGAAGTACTTATGAAAAGGCTATGCAAAATCTAGATAAGGTCTTAAGAATATTTAAGGATCATAATTTGTCCTTAAGCAACGAGAAGTGTTATATGATGATGTCAGAGGGTATAGTGCTAGGGCATTACCTTTCCTCAGCAAGAATTTAAGTAGATCTATAAAAAGTGTTTTTCATAGTCAACCTTCCCACACAAAGAAAACAAAAAGATGTTTGAATATTTTTAGGCCACATTAGATATTACAGAAGGTTTATACAAGACTTCATCAAATTTATAGTGCTACTTTTTGCATTTTTGGGAAAGGATGTTTATTTTGTATGGATTGAATGATGTGAAATTACTTTCCAAACTTTAAAAGAGATACTAACTACTGCTACTGTGTTGAGAGGACCTTACTTGAACCTACCTTTTCACATCCACACATATGAATCTGATAATTCTATTGGAGTTATCCTAGGTTAAAAATATCATAGTCTATATTGTGCAATATATTATGTCAGTAAGAATTTACAACATGCATAATTGAACTATACAGTAAAATAAAAAGAGTTTCTGATAGTAGTATATTCCATAAACAAATTTAGATATTATATCACATGATACCCAGTGTTTATTCACATGAATCATGCTACAATCAAATATCTTCTAAACAAACCAATAATAAGTAGTAAAATCATAAGGTAGTTGTTCCTCTTGTTAGAATTTGATGTCACCATAGTGGACAAGCCTAAAAAAAGATAATTTGGTGGCATATCTCCTCTCAAGGATGGAGACCAACAATGAAGAGCAAGTAGTTTATGATTTATTTATGGATGTGCACCTATTTTCTATTTCTATAAGAAAACTCTGGTACATAAACATAATGAACTACTTGGTATCAAGTAAAACACCTCCATATTTTCCATCCTCACAAGAAAAGGTAATTAGTTGAAAATATTTTACCCTTTTCTTAGATAGTTGGAATTCTATTTTATAAAAGTCAATATCAAGTAATGAGAACAAGTATAAAGGATAAGGAGATATTTGATGTCCTAAGAGCCTACCACAATGAACCTTGTAGAGGGAATTTTGTTGCAAATAGAACAATATAGAAGGTGTTGAATATTGGTTGTTATTGTCCAACTTTACATAAGGATGAAGCACTATAGACAAATAAATGTGAAAAATACCAGAGAATGTGAAATCCTACTAAGTCTAATGAGATGCCATTTCAACCCCAATTAGTTATTTATCCATTTGATAAGTGGGTCTTAGAGTTTATTGGTTGTATATACCCTCTATCTCAGTAGAAAGATTATATCCTAGTCTGTACAAATTACTTGACCAAGTGGAAAGAGGTACAAGAATTTCCAAATGAGACCAATGAGAAAGTGGCTAAATTCTTGTATGAGAAGATATTTACCATATATGGAGTCCTAAGGGATATTGTGATAGACCAGGGTACACATTTTACTGTCGATGTGATTTTTGATTTGTTTAGTCAAAATGAAATGAAGCATAAAAATTCTACACCATACCATCCCCAGTACAATAGCCAAGTGGAGGTTAAAAATAGAGAGATATAGGTCATATTGACAAAGACTATAGCACTCCATAGAAGAGACTAGGTAGACACATTTTCAAAAGTAGTGGGAATTCAATACAACATGGAAGAACACAACTGGATTCACACCATTTAAACTATTATATTGCAAGACTATTTTTTGCTAATATAAATTGAGAATAAAACATTGAAAACTACAATTGAGCTGAGAATAGACTTATCAGAATCTCGGAGATAGAGAATTATCTAAATCAATGAGTTGGATGAATTGAGAAAGAAAGGAGTTCATAACAAAAAGGTATTACAAAAACAAAGAATCAAATGGTATGACTAGTATATTAAAACATGAAATTTCTAATATTTTGACTAGGAACTTTTGTTTAACTCAAAATATAAGGATGACATAGGTAAGATAAAAAAAAGGTGGATGAAATTGAGAATATATTCCCTAATGGATTTGTGAAGCTTAATACAATTGATATTGTGAGATTCAAGTTGTTGGTGAATGGCCATTGTTGGGACCCTATTATAGTTACCAAATATTAAAGGTGCATAGGTGTGCAAAGACGGAGGAAGTGTGTAAGTGAAGGCATGCAAGGAAGAATTAAAAAGGCTTCTCATAGAACCAAGGATGCACGCGCCACATGAAGAACAATTTGGGACTTATCCATTTTCAGAATTTTGGACAGAACACATAAAGAACATGTTCCATTTGGATAAGGTTCCAACCTAGTGACAGGGTGTCCTGGAAGGAATATACATTGTGATAGGAAGATCTAAAAAGTTAATCATGACATGGAGAGGCATGCACCTAGGGCAACCCATACCTTGACACTTGGGGCCATATTTGAGGCTGTAGAGGAGTTTGTTAGAGCTCAGATTCCTATTTATATGTGTGCCCTTGGAAAAGAAGAAAAGAGAGAAGTGAGGTAGTGCAGCCCTAAAAAATTACGATAGAACTATGGGATGAAATGGGTAGATGATTCTAGGAAGGATGTAATGGGGAATGAAAATTTTATTTTGTAAGCATACATGTATGATCCAGATATGGTGGATGACTGTGGTCCGCCTCTCTGTGATGTTTTGGAGTGATACTATGAATGAATGTGATAAGGTTACCACTATGTTTGTGTTAAGATCTCCTTCCTGTATTATCTGCATGCTTCCACTATGATTTTGATCTTGTATAATCATGAACTTTACTTGAATGTTAGTCTAATTATGGATTTACAACTTCCTGGTTCTAGTTAATTCTATTGTGTGCTTTGTTACTATTATGACTGAAGGGGTGTAGAAGCCATCTTGAGCTCTATAGCTTCTTCATGTATGTTAAATCACTAAGTCAAAATAATGAATTATGCCTTCCAATGAAATCACATAAAATAGAGACTCATCTCCCTCTCGTGTGCCTCGGATGAGTGCCCAGCGCCCGCTAGGTGAGAGGCCGACGCATATGAGGTTCCCTTGTTCTTAGTGGGGTGCAAAAATGACTACATCTTGGTTCCGTTTCCGGGACCTCTTTTCGAAGTTGTAGTGGAACATGGAATACATCATCATCTATGTAAAAAGTGATGGCGGAGTGCTTAACACTTGAAGGTGTTGATGATTGGTTTAAAAGCATGGAGGATGAATTCACTCAGAGATTCAATACTGGACCTAGGTTTAACACATGAAGATGGGTGGAGGACACTCTTTATCATGAGTTGTACGAAACCTTCTTCTATTGTTTCATAGTAGAGTTACTTGAATGGCTCTCGGCTTATACGTCTAGATCGGGGTGGTATTATAAGTCACATGCTTGGAACCAAGAAACATATCAGAACTTGCAAGATGCTGATCTAATGTGCACCCATGCTATAGATCATTGGTGTAAGGGAGTATTGACTAGATACACTCTAGAATACACCATTTCCACATATTCCTATCCAGAATTCATTGAGTTTGAGTTCTTATGGGAGCCCAGAGGATCATTTCTGTGTGTTATTCCCTTGACAATCAAAATCTTGATGGTAACCATTAGTTTCAAGGCATTTCCTATGGCCAGCTAAAACACTCTGAGCACTTGGAGAGGAAGAAGTTTGGGGAAAGATGGCTGATATAATGACTGAGAAGGAAAGGGAGGAGAGACGGATCAAGTATAATGAAGCACGTGAAAGGGAGATTGATAAACAGCACGGGATTACAAGTGGGTTATGGATCCAGACATGGTGGAAGGGAGTTGAGGTTCACATGGAGGATGTGGAACCCGAACAGTTTGTGATACCCCATCTTCATAAGCATGGGAGAGAAAACCTTGCAGGTTCTGATGAGAGTCCGTCGCGTAGAGAGAGAAGAGTTGTTGGCGCGCATCTGACCCCACCTAGCGACCAAACCTTGGCACTTGGTTTGTTTGAACAAGGGAAAAGTACATTTGATCCATTTGATATCGGTGGAAGTAACTGATCAACACCCAAAAGGTACAACTTATCATTTGGGACTTCTATGGCTTTACACACTATTCCAGTGTTTGGTGGAATGTTTGAACAAGGCACATATACAGCTAGTTTTGGAAGTGTGTTAGGAAGTGGCGGAGAAAATATGACTGGGAGTGGTACTAATTCAAAAAATGTGGGCACGTAATTTAGTGGAACAACGGGAGCATTCAGTATGACAAACACAAGCCCTATACCTAGCACAAGAGGATTTGGAGGTGGAAGTGGCGGAGCTGGTGGCTTAGGATCTAGTGGGTCTGGTGGAGGAGGAAACACTAGAGGAAACCAAGGGACTGGATTGGGAGGACAAGGACCTCAGCCACCTCCTCAAGTCTTTTTCGAGATGTCTCTACACTTACCAAATTACAGTGGGATATAATATGCCACAGAGCATCTACATAAGTGCAAGTTGCTATGGCACGCAAAGGGGATCACGACCTAGGATCGAAAGTCCAGTCAATCTATGACAACTTTACAAGGGCACGCACATAGTTGGTATAGAAATTATGACCCTCATCAGACTATTGTGGATTATACCACACTGAGAAATGCATTCTTGGTAGAATTCCACATACCTGAGTTTGAACAGAAGAGCATTAGCTCTCTCAAAGAAATCTAGCAGGGCATGACAGAGAGCGTGAGGGAATATGATGTGTGCTTTAAAACTCTATTGTCTAAACTATCTTATGATATCCACCCTTCATAACATGCTCAGTGGGTTTTTAGAGGGTTGATCACACCCTTTAGGAGGGATTTGTCTCATAAAACATTCACGGACCCGCGTGAATCGTTAGAAGCCACTTTGCACACTGAGGTAGTTGGTAGTGTTGACACTGGTATTAGCCCATTTTTGGAGGCTCAGATTGCTACCATGGCTAAGAAATTGGAGAAATTATCCACCAACACAGTTCCAGAGATTTGCGGTGGGATGTGGTGCATATATTATAATGTAGAAGGGAACACAAAGGATAATGGTGGGATATATACTCGGAAGGTGGTACGCACCGTAGCAGTAAACTGCGAAATATGCCACAAGGACCATGATGAAAGTAGGTGCTCCCTGTTATAGTGTGCGATCCATAAAAACATGTCTTTTTACTACAAGATATGTACCTCAACCACACATGACACTAAGGATTGTAGATTGATTGACCAGATTCATGAGGCAATTGATCTTGGTGTGCACTAGACTGGCATTGCCAGCAATTCTAAAGGACATGAACGTTGGTATGAAGAGCAAAGAGATGCAGATGTGCGTGGAAGAGGGTTTCATGGAGGATTTCATGGTCATGGTAACTGCAGAGGAAGAAGGGAGTTCCCACATGGAACATGATTTAATTGTGGAGCCACAGACCAATTTAAGTGCAAATGTCCAGATATTATTCAATGCTCCTGGTGTGGAAAAAAACATAAGTACGAAGAGTGCCCGGAGTTATACGAACATATGAGTCAGCAGTACCAGAAGGATAAGGGCACTGCCATGGTGAGTATTAAGAAGGATGATGCACAATGGCTCCCATGAGTAATACATGAATCAGAACTAGAACCTGTTATGGTAACAACAAGGGAAAAGTCTACGCATCCAAGGGAAGTGCCTAAGTAAAGACCTCTAGTTTTAAGAGAAGAAGTAGTACATGGGAAGTAACCAAATCTAGCTTACCAGAAATAAGTCTACGAAGGGGAGATTCAATGCTTAAACGAGCAAACTAGAAAAGATGAGAAGAGAAGACCAGTCAAAGCTTATAAAGGGAGATCCAATGCTTAAAAGAGAAAACTAAAAAAGATGAGAAAAGAAGACCAGTAGAAGCACCAAAGGATGACTTGGATGGGGTTAAGGAGGTGTGTAAACTATTAAGGAAGGAGAATTTTATTCCCCTGCTAGGAGCATGGTTGAGAGAAAAGGTACCTTGCACCAGGGAAGAGCACAAAAGGCAAATCTTGCATGCAAACCTCCCACCTCATAGCATTGATTATGACAAAGAGATTACCTTAAACACAGTAGTGGATGGATGGTTTCTTAGCAACATCCTCATTAACATAGGAACAAAGGTTAATTTTCTCACTCTGGATGCCTGGCATCAAATGGGAAGAATTGCATTACAACCATCTTCAAATTTGTTATATATGGCAAATAAGACAAAGGCAATTCCCAAAGGTGTCTTGAAGGATGCAACCATTACCATTCAGGGGACTAGGTTCACCATGTATTTTGAAGTCTTGGTTCTTGTCAAGGCATATAATTTTCCAACTTTACTTGGGCACTTGTGGTGTTATAAGAATAATGCCAATATTCAGTTTAACAAGGGGTACATAAGATTTGAAAACAAGGAAGAGAGGGTGATTATACTACTTGCTAATGGGAATTCCACCCCCTCTACTGAACCCCTTGGAGAGGAGGTCCTGGATAGAATATATGTTCTCTCCATAAGAGATCCAGAGACCATCCACCCTACAGAAGGAGTCATCCAGTTTGATGATGCTCAATCTATCAGTGATACTACCAGTATAGCATGTGATAATTGGGCGCATGGGACTTATGAATTGATTGGGTGACATCTAAATGGATCAATGACCAAGGTAATAATGGCACGTATAGTTTGGCACCTGGGAGGAAAGGCAATAACCAAGTATTCTAGGGATGCATACCCTAAGGTATTTTTGAGGGAAATGGAAGCTCACTGGAGGGAGAACAAGCGATGAGGTATGCGGAGTTATGTTTTGATAGGCACAACAACGAGGTGGTGGGCCGTGCATAGTGAAAACTTGTTGGAATGGTGTGAAGTTGTCAGAGCGCAACATACCCACCGCTATCAAGGATTACAATTGTAATGGACCCACATCTTCCCACATTTAGGCATGTGAGGATGCCTGGGGAGAAGGCACGAAAGCTTTACCACCCTCCCTTTGGGTGTATAAGCTATATTCGACACTACAAGGTTACACATGCGCTTGGTACATCCATTCTGAAACACACTGCCAGACGGTAAATTGGCAGGAGTTAGTGGCTGACCTGGTTCACACATTCGAGTATCAAAGTACCAAACAACCAGTTGATGAGGCATTGCATACTATCAAGTGCCTCACTCTGGGGGATTGCGCCATGGTGGAGGATAGATTAGTAAACTTACTTGGTGGACCTAGCTTGGAAGTGCAGTTTGAAGAGGAGGAATTAGAAGACATATAATTTAAGCATGCATGTGCTGAAAAGGAGAAAGGAAAGATGGTATACGTTGTTGATGGAGAGGAGATGGAGAATCTAAATGTCGACCATTCGCTTAGGATGCACAAAGTAATTGATAGTGTGGATGTATGTGTGTACGTGTATCATGAAGCACTCAAAACTAAGAAAGTTAACATCATCTCGGAGAAGGAGCCCAAGGAAGCTATCATTGGGGACTACTGGTCAGACAAGGAAGTATCAAAGATCATCAATCTCTTACATGAATTTGAGGATTTATTCCCACATGGATACCATGAGTTGAAATTCATCCACCATTCATTGGGGGAAATGAGGATAAAGTTGAAAGATGGTGCGTGCCCGGTCAGGAAGAGGCCTTATAGGATGAATCCCAACATGTGCGTAAGGGTTAAATAAGAGATACACAAAATGATAGCGTCCGGTATCATTGAGGCTGTGGAGGAATCAGAATGGACAAGTCCAATGGTGATCAACATAAAGGATGGGTGGATTAGGATATGTGTGGATTATAGGGAGTTGAATGATGTTTGTATCATAGATCCTTTTCCCACACCCTTTACTAAAGATATTTTGGAGGGAGTTGCTAGGCGCGAGGTCTATTCCTTTACGGATGGATTCTCGAGATATCACCAAGTAAGGATTGCCAAGGAAGACCAAGAAAAGAAAAATTTCACCACTAAGTGGGGAATCTTTGCATACATAGACATGCCCTTTGGATTGAGGAATGTGCCCGCTTTATTTTCATGCATAGTGGTACAAGCATTTAAGGACTTCATCCACAAGTTCCTTCAAGTATATTTGGATGATTGGACCATGTATGGGTTGGTCAAAGACCATTGTGATAACTTGAGATTAATGTTTGAAAGATGTCAGAAGTTGAGGATTTCCCTCAACATCAAGAAATGCATCTTTGTAACCCCTTTTGGAACATTGTTGGGGCATATCATATGCAAAGAGGGCTTACTGGTGGATCCCTCAAAAGTTGTAGTTATTATGGGATTAGGGGAGCCTACCAGCCAAAGCACCATGTATGGATTTCTCAGACACACTGGGTACTATAGAAAGTTCATTAAGGGATACGCCGAGATCACCACGCCTTTGGAAATATTACTCAGACACAAGATTTTATTTCAATGGGGAGAGGCACAGCAGAGGGCATTTGACACTCTAAAAGAAAGGCTTATCACCGCACCTATTCTACGATTCCCATCATGGGATAAACCTTTCTATGTCCACAGGGATGCCTCTGGTATAGAAATGGGAGTTGTTCTTGCTCAACCTAGAGAGGGGATTATTGATCATCCCTTGTGTTTTGTAAGTAGGAAGTTGACACCAGTAGAATAGAATTATACAACGACTGAGTGCGAGGCATTATCAATGATCTACGCACTCCAAAAATTCAAACAATATATGCTGGTGAATCTCTTCATATTCTACACTGACCATATGGCCTTGAAGTATCTAGTAAAAAAAGCAGTGTTACAAGCGCGCATATGCCATTGGGTCCTTTTATTTCAGGAATTTAAATTCAAAGTGGTTGTAAAATTGGGAAATAACAATTGTGGGCTAGATAATTTATCCAGGATTGATTTGGGAGAGGACGTGCAGAGTATCAAGGAAACCATGCCAGATGCACAACTATTCAGGTTGCGGCATGCACCCTCAGAGTTAGAAGAAATCACATTATTTCTCAAGGAAGGTGTGGCACCCAAAGGGATGAACGCTCTAGAAAGGAAAAGGTTAGCCATACGCGCTACACCCTTCATGTTGATTAATGGGGATTTTTATAAAATGGGATGTGATGAGGTTTTGTGCTAGTGTGTATTAGAACATGAACGTGTAGCTATAATAGAAGAAGATCATGGTGGGATTGATAGAGGACACTATGCGGGGAACAAAAATGTGCGCAAGATCCTAGTCACCAGACTATGGTGGGAGATGATTCACCAGGATTGCATTGATTTTTGCAAGGCCTATGACCACTGCCAGCACCTTGGAAAACCTGGATGAAGGGATGAGATGCCCTTACGCCCCATCGCCAACATGGAACCTTTTGAAAAATGGGAAATAAATTTTGTTGGACCAATCTCACCAGCTGCGTGAAGGACTAACTCGCGGTATATTATTACCTTTAATGATTATCTGACAAGGTGGGCAGAGGCCATGCCCACTTATGATTGCATCGCAGCCATGGCTGCTAGATTTTTGTGGGAAAACATTATCAGCAGGTATGGGTGTCCATTAAGTTTAACAAGTGATAGGGGCACTCACTTTCTAAATGAAACCATCAGGATTCTATTGGAAAAATTCATGGTAGCCCATCATAAGACTACCCCTTATCACCCTCAGGAAAATGGAACTGTAGAGGCATTTAAAAAAATCCTTAGTCACACATTGACTAAGATATGTGACATGGGTAAGCAGGATTGGGATGAAAAGGTATCAACAATTCTTTGGGCATAGAGGAAAACATATAAAAGGTTGAACAAGGACACACCATTTCAACTGGTGTTTGGCATGGAGGCTGTTCTGCCAGTGGAATTCATGCTACCATCTCTACGTATAAGACACACAGGAGGGTTGGATGATGAGAAAGCATTAGAAGAAAGAATTGATGAATTGATAAATTTGGATGAAAGGAATTCACTAGCAAGATGGAGCTAAACAACTGAAAAATATAAGCAAAAGGCATGGCGTGACCGCCACATTAAGAACAAATAGTTTGAGGTTGGCCAGATGGTATTGCTATATGATTCAAAATTTCTACACCATCTTGGAAAGATGAAGATGCATTGGTTGGGTCCTTATGTAATTTCATACATCCTTGATTCAGGAACGTGCCAGTTACAAACACTGGATGGAACAAAATTACCTAGACACTTCAATGGGAGTAGGCTGAAGCCCTACTATAAATAATGCTTCTTGGTGTTTGTAAATAAGGCATTTTTTCCGGTTAGCTTAGAATTTCCTTTTATGCTATTCCTTTCTTGTATTTCCCTTTCGCGTTGTTGTTTGGTTTTATGCCTTGGGCACTTGTAACCTTATTACTTTTTGAATTATCAATGTGCAGAGGACCGCACATTGATTTAGTGTGGGGTGAGGTGATAAAGGGAAGCATGGAGTTATTCTGCAGGAGGATTGGGTTGGTAGACCATTTGAATTGACCCGGTTAAAAAGATGCATTGGGAGAAAAGAAGGCAAGTTGGTGGCAAGATAAGGTTATATTGGAAATCCATGTACAAAGGAGAAAAAGTGAAAAAACATGAGGTAGGTGAAAGCAAGAATCCCGAGGATAGAAGAGGTGCCTTTGGCAGTAGTAACATGCATGCAAGAGTTTTCTATCAAGATGGATTATTTGTGTGCCAGAAGGTTGTAAACTATTTTTACATAAGGATTGGGCACATGATAGTTTTCGCGCAAGGATTGGGTGTGGGTGGAAAACTTTTCATGTAAGGATTTGGCGTGTAAGGAAAAGTGCTGAAGTCAAGTTTGTTTGGAAACGTTGCATTAAACATGGCCATACGGTGGTCGGTAACCTAGCCTTAAATTTGTAAAAGTGGGAAAAGCTATAAATACAAGAGTGGGAATTTCATTATTTTACTTTGTGAAAAATTTAAGAGTGATTTTCTTTCAAGATCTAGGGTTTTGAAGAATGACTCGTGCGAAGGAAAATCCCAAAAACTTAAGCGCAACCAGTCCGTTAGATCTACAAACTAGTACAGAAGTAAATCATGGGTGTGAGGAATGTTTTGAAGAAGCGTCATGATCAAAGGAGAAAATTTTGAGATTAGGGTTTGTGTTTTAGGGCATGGGGCACCCGAGGACAATATTCAAACAAAATTGCAAGTTAACCTGGAATGAAAGCAAAGGGTAAAATTATGGCCACAAAACCAGTTGATAAACCTATAGTACAATCCAAGAGGGGAAAGGGTAAGGGAAAAGGAAAGAGAAAAGAAGAGGAAATCCCCTTGGATACCAATGAAGAATGGTGCTCAGAAATGCAATACCCAGGTGGGATTTTGCTGGGGTAAGAGTGGGAGTCCCACATCAGACAGATGCCTGTGATTGAATATAATCACCGATCAAGCACAATCGCAAAGGAAATGGCATTGGAGATGGTGTGCCCTAGAAATAAAAGAACACCTAACGGGATGACAATCTATAGTGATGTAGTCAAGGTGAAAATGGAGAATGCAAGGCTTCTCCAACTTTATGAGTTACCATACTTTAGGAAGCTTGAGTGCTTGTACCAGTGGCTGATGATGCTCGTACACGAAGACTTCTTCTGCTTCGTAAGGTGCAAAATGTCCATAACTCCCCAACTAATTTCACACTTCACAGGCCTCAAATATGCAGGGGACGTGCTCATAGATAACCTCTAGGATGATGAAGCAATTAAAGAAACCATTGCATCTCAGGAATATAAGAATGGATCAAGGTAATACGACGTTGCGGATATCAATGATCTGGTGATGAAAATGGCTGCATAGCTTGTTTCTAAGCTGAATGGACAAGAGAGGTGGACCCAAGTGAGTAAGCCCTAGTTGAATGTTTGCAGGAAGGTTGCAGAGGGCACCGTATACAACATATCCTAGTATGTAGCAGATGAAATCATAAGCAACATAGAGAATGGGGGAAAGATATTATTTGGGAACATCCTCTTAACAATCATGTTCTCAGAAGTCACGGTGCTAGATGCATCCAACAAGTTCATATGGGAGTACCTTGATGAAGACCCTTCACCTATGGAGAGGTTCTAGAAGTATACATGTGAATCAATGGCAGGGGTGCTCAAGGCACACTTGGATAAATGGTATACGTGCATCAGGAATGCATTTGGGGCTGAATGGCAGATCCTAGAAAAAATCCCCACAACAACTGAAGGAGAAGTAGAGTTTGTAGTATACCAGCACTTCTACATTGGCATATTCATCTTGGTGGATGGAAGTTGGAGTCCCTAGTAAAAACTCTCCTTCTCATTTACTACCTAATTTTTCCAGGTGGGAGTGAACAGGTACAAGGAGTCAAAGAAATTAAAACTTGACTTGTTCACCCTTGACAGTGAACATAGGGAAATGAGAAAGAAGATGGTCTACCCAGGGAAGTGAGTGTACATTGAAAGATACATATCACAAGATGTGCACATTGTAAGGCCCATGACCTTACCTATTACTGAGAGTGATGCTATCAAGATCTACCTACGCATAAGGCCAAATTTTGAGAAGGATGTGTATGTGGAGAATGAGTTATCCATCCAAAATGACCCTATGGGAAGAAAGAAGCCTGTGCCAAAGCATAAGGAGAGAGAAGAGAAAGAGGAACAGAGGGAAGTGGAGGAGTAGGATGTAGGTACTATGGGACCAAGCACGTACGTTCGGAAGAAGAAGATGATGGTAGTTAGGTAGAAAACCTAGAACCATAAAATCCACCATCTCTTCAAGAGCCCTTGGATGAAGAGAAGACCACATCTCCCAAGCTGGAGTATTTAGTGGAAGAAGAAGAAGAGAAGGTAGAGAAAACCAAAGGCACAAGCACCTTTTTAGGCAAAAATAATGTTGGCAAAGGAGAAGAGCTGGAGGTGACCCAAGGGAGGATAAGTAAGGATGACTTAGGGGAGGGTGGAGAGGAAGACCTTGATGCATTCATCTTTACGCAGAGGAAGAGCACCCAGGGGGAGGAGGAGGACTCGCAGAGTGAAGAAAGGAGTAAAGGGGAAAGCAACAAGGAGTAAGAAATGTCTAAGCTTGCCCAAGAGAAGATAGATGAAAAAGCGATAAGGGAGGTGGAAAAGATGATTGATGCCCTAGTCAATGAGGATATTGTGTGTAGTACAGAGCTCATGCTCGGTGATTTCAAGAAAGAAGAAAGGGAGAAGAGTGGAAGTAGCAAAAAAGGCCCATCTGTTTCAGTGACTATTCCAAAGGGCATGCACACGGGAAGTAATCATGCAGAGGAAGGAAGATCGGTGATTGGGTATGTTAATTACCCTCAAAAAGTTTTGCGTGCACACTTCCAGAGTACCATGCCCACCAAGGAGCTCACTGCCATGATACTGAGGGTGGATACCTACACATGAGGAAAATGCTATCATGGGCGTTCAACTCCCACATTGATGATCTCGAATTTGAAGTTAACTAGGAGGTACTACTAAAGCTCTTCAAGATAAAGGGGGCTAACCCCCTCATAAACGCACAAACTTATCAGCTGAGAAAGTATGTAATACACTCAACAAGGTCTCCATGGAGGTAGAGGCAAGGCTCTTCTACAGAAATGATAAGATTAAAGCCTTCGAGGACCTGTTGAAAAAGAGTAAGGAAGAAGTAGTTAAGCTGACAAAGGAACTTAGGCTTGAAAATATTATCATCATTCAACTACAATGGGAGTTACAGGAGGAGAAAGTTAAAGTGCATGAAGTCTCCAAGAAGGTGGAGCTCATCTCCTAAGCTATTATCATAAAGCACCTAGACCTTAACCCTCCCATGCAAAAGTATGGTTCCTCCCTGGAATGCCTTGAGGACTTGACTTGGATCCTCACCATGGAAAGGTAGCCTTTGGCCTTGGAGTCGGCAGAGGATATAGCCGTGCATTTGGAGATGGAGGATAAGTTGAAGGTAATCACACTCATATCTGAATACATTAAGGTCCTGGCGGATGTAAGAGTAGCTTCATAAACCGTAGGGGTTTCCTACTACCACTGTGCGGATCAGGACAAGGTGACAGACATGCTACTTGCAGACAACGAGGTTGAGCTAAAAGACTTGAGGGAGAAGAACAAATGCAATAGAGAATACTGAGAGAATATTTTAGCCGAGGTAGAAATAAAATATGAAGCTATTGAGGCCCTTCGGGTCTCAACCAAAACACAGCTTAAATAACTCTACAAGGAAGATGGATGCCTTGGAGGATCTTGTAAAGGAGCTAGAACCATGGTGGAGACCATAACCACAAAGGGGGAAGGGTTAACCTTCAATGAGGTGAGCATATTTGTCAGAAACCTTTACAAAAGGGAGTAGGATGAGGTCAGCATGTGGGATACGCTGGAGGCTGACCTACGGCAAAAATTTTCCCTTCTTCTTTAGGAAATTTTCCCTCTATTCTTTCTCCCCCCCATTATTTATTCTTTCCCTCCATTCTTTTCCAAGGCAAGTCGTTGCATCTTTTTTTTGTACTGCATTGTTTGAAAAGTTCCTGAGGGTAGAGAATAAGTGAAGTGTTGGGTAATGTTGGTTCCCTATTGTAGGTACCAAATCTTAAAGGCACATAGGTGCGCATGGATAGAGGAAGCATGCAAGTGAAGGTGCACAAGGAAGAATTCAAAAGTATTCTTAGATAAACAAGGACGCACACGCCGTGTGAAGAACAATTTGGGACTTATCCGTTTTCGGCCTTTTGGATAGAACACATGAAGAATGTGTTCCGTTTGGATAAGGTTCCAGCCTGGTGATAGGATGTCTTGGAAGGAATATACCTTGCGATAGGAAGATCCTAAAAGTTAATCATGACATGGAGAGGCATGTGCCTGGGGCGACCCACACCTTGACACTTGGGGCTAGATATGAGGCTGTAGAGGAGTTTGTTAGAGCTCAGATGCCTATTTATACATGCACCCTTGGAAAAGAAGAAAAGAGAGAAGTGAGGTAGCAGATCCCTACAGAATTATGGCGAGAACGGTGGGATAAAATGGGTAGATGTTTCTAGGAAGGATGTAATGGGGAATGAAAATTTTATTTTGTAAGCATACATGTATGATCCAGATATGGTGCATGACTATGGCCTGCCTCTCTGTGATATTTTGGAGTGATACTATGAATGAATGTGATAATTTTACCACTATGTTTGTGTTAAGATCTCCTTCCTGTATTATCTGCATGCTTCCACTATGCTTTTGATATTGTATAATCATGAACTTTAATTGAATGTTAGTCTAATTATGGATTTACAACTTCCTATTTCTAGTTAATTTTGTTGCACGCTTTGTTACTATTATGAATGAGGGGGTGTAGAAGTCGTCCTGAGCTCTATAGCTTCTTCATGTTTGTTAAATCACTAAATTAGATTCATGAATTATGCCTTCCACTGTTCACTCAGATAAAATAGAGACATGACTCCCTCTCGCACACCTCAGGTGAGCACCCAGTGCCCATTGGGTGATAGGCCGGCACGTATGAGGTTCCCTTGTTCTTAGTGGGGTGCAAAAATGACTACAACCATGAGTTAATATTGCATAAACATCCAATTGATAAAGACTCATTTATGGAATTGTTCAGAGGAGGTCAGAGAAGAATGGAGAAAGAAACATCATAATTAACCTGAGAGGTTGAGCTTGTTGGATCACCTTCTTGGATTGTAGAGAATTGGATATATTTTATTATCCTTGTAGCATTTAGCTTATTGAAAAGTTTAAGACTAAATAAAAATTTTGAGATATACCTTTTTGGGTGATCATCAAAAATTTTCTAACCCATTTTTTATATAACTTTTCCTTTTACAAGTTTTATTGACAAGTGATTATAGGAGAGCATGATCTCCATCTCAAGGAGAGAGTGCAGTGACCAAGAGTTGAATTTTTAATTATAATAATTAAGATCATGTTTATTTGAACTATATGACAGAACTCATGGTTACATAAAGGACATCAAGGAAGCATACACAAGTGGATGATATATAAAGATTTTTGGAACCCCAACCAATTGGAGTTCCCTCTCTAGGAAAAATTTGTTTACTGTAAGGATAAGTCAACACAAGTTCCACAACATTGTAAGGAAATTACATAAACCTAAGACTCCATTTCAATAAAGCATTCAAATCAATCATTACAAGCCATAATGAGATAAGTGCATACATTTATTACTTTAATAAAACATGATTAGTTTAAGTGTATTTAATTGTGAGTTATGCAAACTCATAAATCATGTGACACATAAAAATACCTCCACCTTTCAGTTATGATTTAAAGAGTGCGTGAAAATGTGAAGCACGAGGATAGTAAGGGATAGAGTGAACATCTATGGAAGTGCAAACTGGAAGTGTGACAAGGTCCCATGAAGCAGAAAGCATCAACTAATGTGCATGCAAGGATGACCTCTCAAGTTGAGGGGTGGTTAAATTCCCTAAATAGGAAGAAAATCCTAATGATGCAAGTGATGCACTGAAACGTAAGGGAGTTTCATAATGACCCCTAAATGAAATGCAAACCTACAATCTCACCTAAGTGAGATGACTCACCTGATGATGTGGAAAATGTCACACACCAACAACCTACTTATTGTATCTTAGGATGAGGTAATAAGTCATAAAAGAGAAATGGATCCTGACAAAAAATATTGATGAGGTACCCATGGACAACAATAATCCCTAGAAATAAAGGAAAAACCAGTGGGAAAAACAACCACCACAAAATAAAAACTCACTCTCTAATCTAAGAAAGATTCTAATGATGGGTCTCTGAAACTTAGGAGCATGGTAAGTTACACGTGTACAAAAGGGAAATCTCTCCAAAATAAGAAGAAGAGATAAGAAGAGGGAGATGATAGGAATGCAAAAGATTCCATGGATGGATATTAAATCAACAACTCTACAAAGTCTCCCATAAGAGTATCAATGATGTGGTCCACTACCTCTAGACTAAAGAAGAGCCAACCACACAAAACTTAGTGCCTACCCTTAGGAAGGAAAAAAAATAAATTTTTGAAGTCCTCCCACTCTATGTAGGAAACTGTGGGAAAAAGCACGAAGAACTTTGAGTCTAGTCCACATAAGTGTGACATAGGTCTAGAAAGGGAGCATCAAGGAACCAAAGATAATTCCATGAGTGAAAAATTATTACAGTGTGAAGGTGAAACACCCATAGAAAGGATTTCCAAGTGATGTGAAGGTAATGCAACAATCCCCATAACAGAAAGATGATCCACAAACAAGGGAGGATCAACAAAGATCTCCTAAAAAGTGGAAGTGATAAGAGTCCCAAAAGGGGCACTCCTAAAAAAAAGATGATGAACTCCTCTAAAACACCTGAAGAAGGATGAGGAACCTACATTGCATCATAAATGGACTCTTTGAAAATATGACCAAGGTTGGGTAGAGAATCTTCCCACTGAGGGGGCTCGACAAATAGTAAAGCGATGACAGACAAATATAAGTCATACATACATGATGGAAGAGGAGTGGAAAGGGACTAATACAATGGAAGTGGAAAGGAGGCTAGTGAAATGATGGTATGAGGCTGATATGGAGACAAATCAATATCTAATGGGATGTGGGATGTGTCAAAACTCTATGGAAAGGTGAGAGGAGGAGATAAGTCCTTTGTGGTACTATCGACATCAAAACTGGGAACACAATTCTTGCAATCATAAGAAGATTCAAACGAGTCTATATCAGTGGAAATTCCATCACACAAATAAGAAGAGGACATAGTTGTATCAATAACAATAATGACGGGAGTATGTGAATGGTCTCCAACAAAATACTAAAATATGCAGTGGGGAGGATTGGAATCTACCACATGAATGCAGAGAGGTATGGTGCTAGAAAACATCAAGTGACAAACAACATGGTCAAAGGTTTCAAGAAAGTCCTCAACACGACTGAAATGAGTGGGTGTAGGAATTGGCCGAAGCAAGAAGTGTGTAATACCCTCATAGGTGAAGTAATGTTCCATAGAAACACGTCATGTTGTGTAGTTCTCCCTCTCATGAAGAAGTTGTGGAGGCTATAATGTTATCCTATAGTTCTCAAGTCTGGAAAGAGCATCCTCCATGATGTAGAAGAATAAATGTAAGGTACACAAGAAAAAGGGTACTAGAATGCAAGACGTCAGACTCAGCCAATAATGCATCTGTAAGAAATACGACACCCAAACATAGTTGTGATAACCCCCATGTGTACGAAAATTTATAATATAATGTGTGACTAAAATAGGGTGTGTTCATGCGATATCAGATAGTTTACCACTCACCTTGCAGTAGGTGATGTTTCACATGAGATTAGAGGCCATAATGAAGTCCTAGTTAGAAGGAGAGGAACACACACAATCAAGCATAAATGGTGAAAGCAATATAAGGGAACACTACTCAACATGAGATAAAAGGTGTCGCATGGAGTAAAAAAAATGTTGTGGTAGACACATCCACTAGACGCATGAGAAGAAGATCTATAAAAAGAGAAAAGCTAGATAAAGTATCTTGGAAAGCCCAATCACCCTATATGTGGTGCCCAAAAAAATACTGCCCCCAATACAATGTTGAATTTCATGGTTTTACCCCTTACACTGTTGTACAAGGAAAAAAAAGGGTGAAAAATGAAGAAAATATGGAAAGGAGGGAGAAAGGGCTCCTAGAGATCAAGAGGGTGAGTTAAGGGTTGGATAGCTTAGGGGCAGCTTGGTGAGATGGGAAAGTTTGGAGAGGGGTTGCTTGGTAAGCTATATACAAAACTTGATGGGCAATGCAAGGCAACTCAAGCTAGGATGCAAAAGTTGGGCAGTGTCCACATCAACGGAGGGGTTGATATCATTGTTGGAAGCACTAACTTGCATTGGCATGTAAAGAAGATTCATCAGAAGGGTTGATTGAGCTCGACTAAAGCTATAAAGATAAATTTCATTGAGGTGGAGGGTGGACTAAGGGTCCATGTGGAGGAAAGTACACTAAGGAGGTATAAGTTATGTTAGAAATGCTTGAGTCAGACACATGCATAAGTGAGAGGGAGAGTCGTCGGGTGGGATTCCCAAGTTAGGGGATCATGGTGGTGATGCAGAGGTGGGTTGTGACGAGTGCTACATGTCAAGTAACTACGGGAGACCAAGCCTAGGAGTGTGATGTGGAAAGTGCCAAGAAATTGATTTTTCTGAGGTAGGAGAATACATGTAGCCATCAAGGAAGGATTTGCAGGGGTGAATGAGGGTCTTTGAACAGTGAGCCAGGTGAAATATTACTAGTGAGATTTGGTCCAAGTTAGGGAAACACATATAGGACCATAGAAGTAGGTTTCATTCATGTTAAGGAGCAGTGCCAATGTGATGAACAATCAAGCTGACATGAAAAGTCAAATGCAAGTAGAGAAACCACAAGTTTGCATGAAGAGTCAAAAATGGGCTGAGAAAAACACTATAGAGGAAAGGGACACAAACACGTCGATGGAGAGGGTGGAGAAAAGTAAAGACAACAAACTAGAAATGAATCTCATAGTGTTGGATGGGATCTGTGCATATAGAGGTTAAGGTAGGGGCCAAACATGAACCAAATACATCAAAGGGGATGAGATGCAATCAATAGTAACTGGGTGATGAACACAGTTGAAATGAAATGTAGATATTGACATCATAAAGATAAGTTAAATGAAATGGAAACCCAAAAGTCAAAGACTAATGGAGCAAGCTGGAGTATGTATCCAAGTTGATGCGATGCTGGCGAGCTGTGAGAGTCATCTCGGTTCCTAGCTCAGTGTGTTGGGTCCGAGTTGGGACAAAACTCCTTGTAACATTATTTGAAAACTCATAAAATGAGAAATCTAACCAACATATCTACAACCCACAACTGGTAAAACACACCAAAATTAATACAAATCATTGAAAAACCCTAGAAAACTAGAAACCTTAAACAAACGCCATGAACAAGAGATTTTAAACCTTGAACAAAAGTATGAAGAGCACAATATAAGTAACCATTAGAGTTAAGAAAACAAGATTATTTTATCATGAAATTAAAACTGGAGGGTAGTGAAATCAAAAGAGTTACACAAATCCACATATTGTGCGCTCTAATACCATGAAAAATTGTGTGAAAATAGGAAGCACAAGGATCACGGGGGATATCATGAACATCCGTGAAAGTGTAAATTGGTAGTGTGACGAGGTTCTGTGAAGGTGAGAGCATCAACCAATGTAAGTGCAAAAATTTTGAAAACAGGAAGAACTTGGTTAAGCCAAAAATCTCGACTCTAATCTCATAGATCTTAAGGGGTTTATATAAAGAGGGTATTGAGTAACCCTCAGTTCCTGCAACAATGACCTCTCAAGTGGATAGGGGGATTTAAATTCCTGGAATAGGAAGTAAATCCCAATGACTCAACTGATGTACTCCCATGTAAGTAAATATCATAATGACACATAAATGACACGCATACCTATGATCTCACCTAAGTGAGATGACTCATCTAATGATGTGGAAAATTAATCTCACCAACAATGATTTTTCCACTTAAGTCCTCCACATAATCCAACATGTCACATCATTTTGATTCATGTTTTCAATGTTGTCACATCCACTTAATGATTAATAACTCCTAAATCTATTGCTTTTCCCCTTGGTAATAAATTTCAAAGTGATGAAAATCCTGAAACACAATTCATTCTTATAAATAACTTTCAAGGAAAAAATTTCTGGTTGTGTATTGCACCTGAGAGAAGTTTTGTATCCACCATGGGAGGTGACCTGATCATATATGAACCTTTAATGCATTTGTAACTTCTTAATCATCCTTAGGTTGTGCAGTACTTTAAGAGTTATCACTGGATGTAATACATTAACAAATTTCAAGGTTGTGATGAAGAAGTTATGGTAGAGTTTAGAAACACCTTGAACAATGGAGAGGAAAAGGTAAAAGGGTTAACAATCAGGGTAAGTGATGATATTTTAACAAAGGTTACTTGTTTACTAACTTAGGGAGAGCCATTTATAGAAAAAGCTAACCCAAAATAAACAAGAAAATAATTTGTATACAATGATGATTAGGTCATCTCAGACAACCAACGTACTTTTAGAACATCTTTAAAACCTTTATAGGCACAAGTTTCCAATATTTTCATTCAATATTTTACTTGTGAAGGGAGATATTCAATGTTAAATACAATGAATTTCAAATTGTTTAATCATTTGAAAAACAATCACCAAGTCAATGTTCTAAATTTCTTTCATGAGATGCTTAATAAAATGTGAAAATAGATTCATATGGGTAGGGAAGCCCTATCACATCACTCTCTAATAGCCCTAGTGTTCAAGCACACTATGCATAGGAAGTACCCTTAGTTATCATGTCATGACTTTGTCAGAGTGAACAATATTGAAACCTTTGATGGAAAGAGAATAAAAAGGATTTAAAAACACTAAAATTTCTACTTCATATGTTCCATAATTTGCACTATCCTCTTCCCTACCTCAAGAACAAATAAATTATGACAATATTCCTTCCACGGAAGAAACCCCTACACCTATTTCACTAGAGAGAATCTTTATTGCTGAAACTTTATTGGAATTTTCCTCCACTAAAACCTCCACTTCTAAAACCAAAAGGAAATATTCTCATTATGCTCTAAAACAAACTAGGCACTCCTATAGGCTTAGGAAAAAGAGGGAAAAAACCTCCAGTTCAAGACAATATCAACCCATCTCATAGGATAGTGATTTGGAAGCCATAGAAGAAAATTATGAGCCTAAACGATTGGAAAAAGAGTTTAGAGATAATTCTCCCACTATAACTTGAGACCCAAAATACCATGACCAACTAATGTAAGGACAAGGAGAACTAAATTATAATGAGGGAACAGTTTATGAAGTAGAGTGTTAAGAAGTGAGACAAGTAGAAGTGGTAGTAAAAGGAGGAAATGAACAAGAGAAAATGACTGCAAATGATTTCAATGAAAAATTCATTGAGAAAGTTGTTGAAAAATCAAAAAATCATAGTACACATCAAACAACTGTATAACCAATGAAACCCCTAAATATTATTCATGCAATCATAGAGGAACCTGAAAAACCATCTTGCAGTGAGATGGGAATACAAACTATGGGTCCCAATATTGAAAATTTGTTTTTGCAAAGGGACACTTACATTAATAAGAGAAATAAAAAATGGGAGAAGGAGAATGAAGACCTTATCTCTAAACATAAGAAGGAAATGTAATAAAATGATAAATATATTAGAATTCTAAAAAGAAAACAAAAGGAAATAGTGAAGGTAACATTTGACATGTTGAGTTGTAAACCCCCATCAAATGTCTATGCCATATACCTAAAAGAAAAGATGATGTACCACAAGTTTACTTCCATAAATTATTATATGATATATGACATTAGATCAGACAAGGAATTATTTACTTTGTATCAACATAGAACACATGAATTTCAGAATTTATTATGTGAGCTATATTTGCATAATTATGACCTTCCATATTGCATAATTATGCCCTTCCATATGATAGAGATCTAATCTCAATTATGTATATTGGTGATGTACATGTTAAGGCATTATGTTCTTATCTATCAAATGAAATGGAAAGCGCTAAGAAAATGGAGGCATATAGACATTTTGAGAAAGTTACACTGCTATATATCATATCTGAGGGAACAAAACCAAATGAAATTGTAGAAGGATATGACAAATATATGGAAGTGGATGCAATAAAAAACAAAGAGTTGAGAATGAGGATGGAAGCTCACACAAAATTCATGAACATGATCAAAGAACATGCACTTTAGGTTATGATGGCATGAAAATCCAATTGGATAGAGTTATCACCCACACACCAAAGGAAATAAATTCACTCATTTCCAAATATTATTATGACATTACGCAGGGTGAAAAACATATATTGAAATAAAAAATGAATGTGGGGATGATTGGTTTCTTATAGATTATCATCCTCCAATATTTCATTTCCCAATTGCACCTTGGAAAATAAATTTACAAATCAATCAAAGGGTGTAAGAAAAATTCTTGGATAAATTGAGGAGTAATGGATATTTCTATTCAGAAGAGGAAGGAACATGAATACCCATAGATTTCAGGTGAGAATATAGTTTCCAGCTGAAAAGATATAAATCTCTTAAATTAGGACATTCAAGCATTTAATACTAGGGGTGTGATGAGCTATGTTAATTTATTTCAAAGAAACTGATATTTTGTATTGTGATAATACCATTGTAGCAATGTTTATGTATTTCCTAAGTACATTGATGAACATCACTATTACAACCATGAACTTGTGGCATAATGACTAATTGATACAGTTATATCTAACTATCTTTATTTTGTGATAATATGTGTGTATTTATTATTTTTATTTCAATTAATTTTTTGGATGATTATATTCCTTTATGCCACTCTTAGTTGTAAGAAATTTATCATATGCAGCAAATGAACTTGTCCACAGCAACTCATCTGCAAAAAACGAACTTGTCTACATCAACTCATCCACAACATAAGGAAATCATTCACAATAATAAACCACATTTATGAAGATATTTTGAAACATGAAGTGATAGAAATTAAATCCTTACACACCATTGGAGAAGTAGTTAAAACAGAAACGTGAAAAATTGAGAAACAAATCAATATTTGATTTGGTCATTTATTAAGAAATAGTGAAGAAATGATTGTTCATTGAACACTTGTTATGTATTTCAAACATGTGTTTAATCTCTCAATTGTTCTGTTGAAGACTCCTTGTTTTATTCATATTCTTCTCACGTGTTATAAATGATAATATATAAAGGAAAGGGTTGGTTCCTTGAAACAGGAAGAATTAGAAAGTTAGTAGGTCATATTTGGAATTAGAGAAAAGAGATTACTCTGATTATTTTTTTCTTAGATGTAATGTTTTATGAAAATATATCAAGGAATTTGAGTTCTATCATTTATTTTTTAGTTACAGATTAGGAAGGGATTGACACCCATATTAGGGCTGACTTGAGGTCTGCTAAATCTCCTCCATTATTTTATTTCATGCATATTTCCTTAGGAACAATATTCTCCCTGAATCTATAACTTCATTTCAGTAATAAAATTTATCAATATTTCATTTTCAATTCTAAGTTTTATTTTACTTTCAACATTGTTATGTGATAGTTATTTCCTATTCGACCTCTTAAACAACTATATATGTGCATATAGCACCAAAAATATTTCAATTCTACGTTGTCTGGTCTAACAAATAAATGAATGTAATTTAGTGTAAAACATATTAATTTCTACAAGTTGATTTATACCACCAAGGTGGGTGGTTAAAATGAGTAAAAAAGGCCATATATTGGTAAAATCATTAAATGATGGCCTAGAAAGAGTAAAAATGAGGATTTAGGGAGGATAAATAAATAAAATGAGGATTAGGGACGATTAAGGGTGATTACGATTGATTTAGGGATGAGATGAGGATTAGATATAAATAATAATAATTATCACAAATGGGATAAAATAATAGGGTGGATAATATAAGATAAAATTTGAAAAAATGGTGATTAATGGGATAAATTTAATTTAGGAGAGAAGATAAAATTAAAATGGGTGATCATGAGGGAAAGAGAAGGAAGATGGTGTGGAGGGTGGTGACAAAAAATTTATGTGTCTTTATTTTCCCCTTTTATGAGTGGTTTTCCTAAGCTAAGATACAAGAAAAAAAATAAGGGTGGAAAATATGATTGATTGGGAGCTTCCCCTCAAACTAGGGGTCGATGACATAAAGGAATTCAATCATGAGTTTGAAAGAGATAGATGAAAAAAGGTGGAAAGGATGAGAAAATAAGGTGAGAGGATAAGATATCCCATACAAGGATTGAATAAAAAGTGAAAATCAAAATAACGAGATGGCGATGATTTCGGAGTCACTTGTATAGGAAACAAAGTATGGTCTTTAGGGAGATGTCGACAATGTCCTTCGAGCTTGTGATTCAGCAAAAACCATTAAGAAAATGAGGTAAACCAAGGGGAATCGATTCAAATGGATGTGCAAGTCATACAACCAATGGTTAAAATTCATAGATTGAGTATGCAAAAGAAAATGAAAAAAATGATCAAGACAAGGGTTGAGACAAGAGGATAGGGGTGAGATTCGGAAATATGTGTCTGGGGTGGGGCAAAAAAGTGATATAAAATAATGGTGCCCAAAGAGGGAACACAAGGATGGCCACAAAGGCAAGAGGATGGAAAAAAATAAAGATGCGATATATAATGAATCCTGTGTAGGTCATAATAAATATTTGAGATGAAGACCATTTTAAGGAAAAGTGGAAGAAAAGATAATTTTCAAAGGAAGTATTGATCGAAAAAGAGGAAAGAGGGAGAGTGCTAAAAAATACTGGGTCAGGTCGATGGTGACTAGGGGCGGTCGGTAGGGAGTAGGGAAAAGCGACAGTGACTCGAATAAGGTTGGTAGTGACCATAGTTGGTGGAAGATATAAGCCCATGAGTTAGATGAATAGGCTCATTTACATAGTGTGAAGTGACGATCGAGAGATGTAATATCTAAAGAGAGAGTTATATTTGTAGGGAAATGGATGTTCAAGGAGGTAGATGGAAGTGCTATAGGACCTATTGGATGGTAAGTTCCTAAACCTTAGCTTGGTTTTAAGAATTTTGGTTGTTTTCTTTAATTTTTTTTACATTTTTTCAAATTTTTAGCTCGACACCTGGGGTAGTCACCGGTGACTTGACATGATCATCGGCAAATGTGCCTATAAAGATTGTGATCCTGACTTGGATGGGTCGACTTATCTTGGGTTGGTGTCAAATGGGGTAGGGATAATAGTTTTTTATTGTTGATAAAATTTCGATGAGATATTTATGATGAAGATGTTGATGCTCGCGTATTTCATTGGTTTTGTAGGCTTGAGAGACCCTATATTTGAGAGATAGAGTTCCAACCCTCTATGACCAGATTAGAGGTGATATAGCGGATGCTGAGTGGGATCACTTAGTGGTAGTTGGTTTGGGTGGATTATGATATTATCAGTAGATTCCATGAGATGTGGGTTTGATGATTGCATTGGTGGAGAGGTGGGATGTGCGTACAGGCACATTTTAGTTCAGGCTAGGTGATATTAATCTCACCCTAGAGTATGTATATCACATCCTTAGATTAGTTATATAGGGGATTTGATATTTCCCATTACAGTGGATAGCATACTTGAGGTATTCACACCTATGTTTGGAGCCGAATTCCCACATATTACATTTACTTTAAGGTCATTTTCATATGAGATGAGATATGATCATAGGGTACCTCAAATTTGATTGATTTGTTTAGTGATGATGGAAATCTGGATGAAAAAGGATAGATATTATGAAATATGTGGTCAAATACAGATGATATGGATATGAGTAATGTTAAAAAAGTAAACACATAATCATGGATAAAATGGTTAGATATGGATGATATGCTTGGTGTGAGAGAAATAATGTGACTTCAATGGAAGTAAAAAAAGAAGATATAAAAAACACATAATTATAGCAAGGAGAAAATGAGGAAATGATGCTTCAAATCATATTGGAGGTTAATGAGAAAGGGGGCCACTTAAGGCAATGCACTTGCAACCAATACTATGTGTTAACACATAACCATCGCTAGTTAGTGATCCTAAGAGTCACAAGGGAAATTCTTAAGGGTAAAATTATAGACATAATGTCAACACAACATAAAGGGATTTAGATGTAACTTGTACATGGGAAGATAGGTTCTCCATATGTGGGTGTTCCTCAGTCTATGCCCCAACTTTGGGTAATGGGATGAAAAATAATCAATGCGGGAAGTTTTCTATAATTAAGAAATTTGATTGATGCGATAATATTTCTTAGGATTCTTGCTTTTGATTTTTATGTTTTTTATTAATGAGATATAAGGTTGGTCAATACGAGAAGCCTTAGCTACCATGATATGAGATGGTAGCCATCCTCCAAGGGAGCGGTCTACTTTTTTTCTATTATGATTTTGAATTTTGGAATTTTTAATTTTTTTACATATGGCAGGGATAATATATGCATAATATTTGTGATTTGAGGGATCAGTCTATAATTTTTTGACATTTTTATAATTTTATGAACAATTTTAGTTTATGGGATCAGTATGTTTATTTTTGAATTTTTAGGGAAGAGTTGAGGATAGCTAGGTAGACCACTTAGGATGGCATAATGGATGTACAAGTCAAACTTGTGGACCCTTAGCATGGTTCCAATAGGTGAATAACAGGGTAATGGATTTAATGATCTTATAATTTTCACCAAGAAGGAAGAGCCTATCCATAAGGATTATGAACAAATCTGTGGTGCCCATATTGAAGATCATATATAGGAAAATTATTGTAAACCACACAATTCCATATCATTACGATGAAATATGGAAATAGCTAATAGATGGATGGATGAACACTAGGATGACTAAGTGCACAATGGAAGATATACTAACAATAGAATGGATGCAAGTGCAATGTGACAAGAGGTTTTTTTTATGGTTTACCATAAAGAGACAATAAGTTCATGATTCATGTGTATGATCCAATCCTATTGGGAGAAAACTTTCCACGTTTGCTCCTTTCTTTAGTGACATTTTTATTTTATAGGTTACCGATGTTAAAGTCATGCTCTTTTAGATACATGAGTGGATGGGATAAGATGATAGTTTGTGGGAGATTAGATGAGGTGAGATAATTAAAAGGGGGTGAAAAATTATGGGCTATCTTTCAAATATCAAGGAAATATTATTCCATGGTGAGACGAAGATGGCCACAACAAGTGGGCTTAAGATAAGGTATGGTGCCCTGAGAGAGGCACAAATATATCTATAATTATGGACTTAAAATAAGATGTAATAATATATATGTGGATTGGATAAGATGAGGTAACAAATTAAATGAAGGATAAGTAGATTTAGACAATATTAGGTGAGATTTATATAAGAAAATTATTAAGAGGAAAATAGCTATCTTGATAACAGACTAGCCCTAGAATGATTGTGGAGATTTAAAGAAGTAAGGGTAAAGACACAAAATGTCATTGATGTCCATTGGATGGTTTGATGAAGGAAAATACATTAGAGGAATAAGAGATAGGAGTGGATACTACCCCATCGAGAGATATTGCATAACTTTAGACAACTTGGATGGATATGAAACGGAGCTAGTAGAGGTCAAAGGATATGGGGTAGGATCTTAATATGAAGAGGTGATGGTGTCTTTAGGTTTTTATTTGATAAATGCTTTAGAATCATGAGATAAAGGATTATTAGTAACTTGGGGGATAATGAAGAGAGGGGGATCCCTTTAGGTTAAACAAATCTTGGAGAAGGTATTACAATGAATGATTTAGGTGAAGATCCTAACTTATATTACTTTGGAGGTGAGGATATAATTAGAGGATTGGATTTGGACATGGATGAGATGGGAGGAAGAGGGTGATATTTATGGATGAGAAGAACATATTTTTTCATTAAATTATGGATGACATTTTGGAGGGTCTTACAATTTTTGGTGTCATGGCCCGAGGTGCGATGATAAGTACAAATGACATTAGGATTGAACCAAGGAGGTCATGTAGCATGTGGATAAAAATATTTGATAAGAGGAATGGTGATTGTTGAGGTTTGGAATAAGTGTTAAAGGACTTAAGTATATGACCCAATGGGGGTCAATGAAGAAGAGGTCGTAGATGAAGTGGATTTACGAATGGTGGATGAAGGTAAAAGAGATGGTCTTCTATGATGAGGCTTCATGGGATCCTTTGGTTCAAATTTAAAGTCAGAAGAGGGAGTAGATATCTGTGATTTATTTTTGATGATTTGGGACTTAATTGATTTTGAAGGAGGATTAGATCTAAAAGGAGGGTTATATTTCTTGGATTTGGATCAATTTATGATGGTTGTCTTAGATGAATGGAATGGTCCTAAAATGGATGGAGATTCTCCTAAGAGTGATGATGTAACATTGGTTTGATTAGGCTTGGGAGGAGGAAGCTCCAAATTTTTATGATGATGTGTAAGATATCTCTGGATAGGCATGTTAAGGTTCTTAGAATTTGGTTTTAAGGATTTACGCTTGGCAAAAATTATTATAATTTCAACTAGGGGATTTTTAGAAGCAGAACCAAATGATGTGGAGTATGTTAGAGATGAGTATATTAAGGATGGAAGGGTTTTTTAGATGATGTGCTTAATGATTTCATGAGGGGTTGTAGATTGTATAGGTCTTAGATTCATTGGTGCATGGGTGATTAGTTTTATTGATGGGGTAAGAATATCATTTGTGGTTATCTTAAGTGGGTGTTTTTGTGTAAGAAATGTTTCAATTGGTATCATAGATATACCTATATATTGAGATGTAGAAGTAGGTATGGTTATATTTGTAGATGTGATTGATGTGGAAGTGGGTATAGATGTAGGAATGCTAGATGTTGATGAATAATTGGATATGATAGATTAGGATGTAGTGGTACTAGGTATAGTCGAGATTGTTGTAGATATAGGTGGTGTAGAGTTAGTAGGTGTATTTGAAATCAAAATAGGGGTGGATGAATGGATAGATGTGATAAGCTGAGATGTGGTAGGTGTAGAGATAAACATGGATATAAATGAGGTTATTTTTTTAGATGGAGTGTCTAAAGTGAAGGTAGGTGTGGTAGATAACGGGTTAGTGCATGTAGGAAATATTGTAAGTTATTGATTAATGGTGTTAATTGTGTGAGCATTAAGTTCATAAGATGTAGGGGTGGAATTTTATTTGATGATGGAAGATTGGGGAAGATTGTTTAGAGACATCATGGGGTTGATTAGGTGATGTGTTAGGATTCTCTACTTGGAGATCCACCTAATTTATAAGTTGTTGGACAAGATATTTTAAGTAATGAAACTTCTCAATGTCATGACCTTGGACTTGATGATACTTACAGTAATTCCTCTCATAATAACATACGAGATTGGGTCACGAGTTTTCAATGGGTCAGATGGGGGTAGTTGAATAAGGTGGACTACCATAAACTTGTAAAATACTGAGCTATAGGATTCCCATGGGGTATATTTAGGAGATGGTATGGGATTTATTTGTGGAGACTCAGTGTGAGAAGTGGATGCAGATAAATATCGAGCCACAATGGTAGTGGTTGAAGTTTTTGATTGATCACCATGCATGAAGTATTTGGTGAACTCAATTTTGGGTTTGTTTGATAAAATATTAAGGTGGAATTTCTGAAGGGCATGGAATTTAATTTTGCAAGCCTTAGTGAACACCTCTTCAAAGGTTTGAAAATATTGAATTTTAAGAGTTGAGGATATGTGCTTTGCACAAGACCATGAGAAAATCTCAATCATTTAAGTATGTGGAAGGGAAAATGATAGTTTATTAATAATGCTACACCATCATGTGACAAAATATATGATACATTCATCGTCATATTGTTAAATGGCATAGATATCGGTAATATTAATATTAGGCACAATGTTAATCAATAAATGTTCAAGAATTAATTTTAAATTTTATTGAAGGTGAGTAATGAGTGTTTTTGGATATTGTTGTACCAATTGAATGTGGGACTAGCCAAGGACATGAGAAATGTGTGAAGCATGAGGTATTGATCATGGGTGATAATGTAATATGCATGTTGAAAAGGAAGAAGGTGTTATTGAGGATCCTCCTTGGTATTGAACTTGGAGAATTTTGTAAGTTCCCAATGAGGAGGATAAGGACTAATAGGAATGGATGGGTTAATGGGTTTGTTACATATTTTTTTGTATGAAAATGTGGTCTTAGATACCAAAGTTACGGCTTCAAGGCTAGCCATTCTATTCAATAATGTTTTTAGGGGATCATTTGATGGTTGAGATGTTGAAGGATGATATTGCAATATATATGAGGAGGATGGGTTAGGTTTTTTATCTGTTTGATAAGTTTGGGGATGTGTTGGAGTTGGTGGAACCATTTGATAAGGGGGAACATAGTTGAGGGGTTGTGATTGGATTGGTTGAGATAAATCTTGATGTTGAGATATAGGGATGTGGTAAGATTGGTTAGATTTTATTTTTGTTGTGAAATAAAAAAATTTGATTGATTTTATATCGGATTAGTTAGGATATAAATTATTGTTGGTTAGGATACTTGAATAGGTTAGTTAGGAAATGCATAACTAAAGACATCTTGAGTAGCAGATTGGCGTGTTTGCATTGATTTAGATGGATTAGGTTGAGAGGTGATTACATTAGCATGGATATGTGTAGTGGAGGTAAGGGTTAGGGTTTTTTTATGTTGTGTGGATGTAGGAAGAAGCATTTGTGATTCTTAAGATGGTTAAATATGCATACTAGTGAAAATAGTAGATGCAGTGGGGATAGTATTGATATGAGGTGATTTTTATGGAAAGGGATCCACTAAATGAGTATACTAATGATATTGAGGGGTTGTGGAGGACTTATGAAATAGGTAGTCATAAGGGTAAGTGCAGGAAGTTGATGGACAAATATAGGGTCATCCGTGGACATCATATTGCAAATAACAACATAATATCAACTTTGTAGGATATTAAGAAATAACATACACTCAAAAATTAGACCAAAAAAATTTATCAATATGAATCGTAGCATATGAAACGCGTTTTTAAAAATACTAATTTTGTCAAAACATGAGACAAGATTAACTCTTTATGAAACACTCAAAATTCAATGATGGTATTTTTTTTTAAAAACGCCGATAAGATTATTAGTCCGTTCGCCCAAATTGGATGACCCAAAAATGATATATTTTTTTTTCCTTTGTGAGAAGTTATTTTATGCCACTATCTATCTAGGGGAGGAATTAGGTTATATTGTTTTGAGTAAATATTTTATTTTTTTTTTATGATTTTTTTATGAAAAGTGGTATGAAAACATAAAGGAAAAGAAAACAGAGCACTTTCCGTTTTCCCACATAACACTTCATAAAAATATTGTGAAATTTGCAAATAATTTTTTTTTTAAAATGTAATTATATTTCAACCATGGTTGGGATGTATAAGTTTTATCACATTCTGGATAAGTGACAAATTTTGCAGTCTTAAACGTTAGACATAAAAATTCACAGGAAAAAGTTGTCTTAAAAGCCCTACTATAGTTAAAAAAAATGATAAAATGATATTTATCCTATTCTATTCACTTTAAAATCAGTATTCTACAAAAGATAATAGTCTCCCTAGCAATTGGTACCATTTTTATGACAAGTTTTACTTTTCGGCATGGTTCAAGTCCACAGAAGCTAAATTGACTGTTTTGCTGTTTTTAATGTAAAATTCAGGATTTGATGTCCACTTAATTGGCCCCCAACTTGGTTGCACTACCAATAATGTCCTTACAAGTTTCAGCACCAAGTTTGGCGGGAACAAGAAAAATTTGGAGGCATCCAACTACCTAAGTGGCTAAAAAAGAATTACATGCAAAATTTGAAAAAGGAAACTCGCCAACCTGAGTCGGCGGTGGCGTGAGGAATGAGGAAAAAGCACTGCATTCAATGCATCAATGACTGGTCTTAGCGACCAGCTCGCCTTGGAAAGAGGATAGAGGAAAAAGGAAAATTTGTTTGTCATTCATTGTGTGCAATTGGGTTTTTAGTTGCTCTGCATTTTTTCCATGGTTCTGTCGAACCTGCTGTTATTTTTTATTATTGTTGCTGTTTTGGAATAGCCACGGCTATTTTTGAGCTTGAGGAAGTTAGTGGACTGTTGGAAAGCCCTGCTTACTTGACGTCGTGGGAGAGAAATAGCTCTGTGTGGACGCGGTTTTTTTCTTCGAACCACAAAAAAAAAATTTCAGGCATGTTAAGCCCTTCTCCTTAAACCGTTTGCTTTTGTTTTAAACGTCTCATTAAAACAACCCTACTTTTACGATGATGTTTTTTTTAGTTAAATGATGTTGTTGATTTGAATGAATTAATTTTTGGGTTGAGTTTTTTTCCCTTGCTAAACACGACTTGGGTAAATTTTTTTTTAAAAAATGGGTAAATGAAATAATTGTGTTCTTGATGTGTGAGTTGTTTGACAATGTTGGGTAATCATTTCTTTACTCAATATGAGTTGAGTTGTTGAATGTATTAGCTATGTGTGTATTATTTTATGAGTTCTGTGCTCTCTTGTAAAAGTGGAAGAATAAAAGGATTCGGTAGGACCTTCTGGTTTGAGCTGTCATTACAAAAAACGAACACGACTTGGGCATACTTGTTGTGTTTTTAAAAAGAATGATGAGTGTTTTCTTACAAAAATAGTTAATGAAACGAGTTATCTCTTTTGCTGTTATGAATCCTGAAAATAATGATAATAGGATTTCATTGTGTATTATGGGTCGAAACTTTGATGTAGTAACAGCAATGTGCGAATTGTTGTTTTGATTTGTGTGCGATAATGGTTAAGGAAAGCCCTAAAAAAAAAATGCTTGACAAGACTCATGTTTAATACTGTTCCTCTTTTGTCATATTACAGTGTGTGGGGTATGAAAAACCTCCTTGGGATAGTAAGGTCATAGTAGCATCTTTACCTCGTTGTTCTAAATGGATATGGTGTTCTGCTGCTTGTTCTTGGTATTCATATATGACTGTTTGGAAAGAAGTTCTATCTGAATGGGAACAAAAAAGTCAGTCTATAGAATAGACTGGGTAGAGCATATAATTCATACTCATACTCTTGTCTTGTTGAACTCAAGGATATATATATATATATGTATATATAATTTACAGATTGAAAACCTTTCATTGTTTTCATTGAAACGAAATATTAAAAGATTTCTTCTTTGTTGTTGGAAAGTGTGAATTCTCTCACTTTTACAATGAAAGTGAATGTTGTTGTTGTACACTCTTACATGTTATATATTGACGTGAATGTTTGTAGAGTGAAATATTTAAAAGGAAATGATTGTGTTTAGAGGTTTCTTTTTGGTACTAATGTTTATTGACCAGTTGCAATGAACTCTGGTCAACTTTTTGGAAAGGTAATAGTAGTTTTCAATTACTGAATATACTATATTCTGAATGAATTATACTATTGGAGTATGTCTGCTCTAAAATAAGAGGTATTTGGATAGACGTAAGAAGAGGTGATATGATCTTTCTCCCTTATATTCGATTATTGATTTTTTTTTTCTCTTTGGACTGTTATCATTGATTGATATCACGTTTGGATTAAAAACTTCTAGTACAGTTATGAGGAAAAGGAAAGAGAGTGTGAATGGATAATTTGAATTAATGATCATTTTTCTCTCATACAGTTGGAAATCTATAATTGTTATGGATGGAACGAATTTCGTACTGCTTGGGTTAAGCATTTGTATTTAATTGTTGTTTGCTTTTCTCAGCAGTTTTGATTGCTTGAAATCAGATGAGTTGTATGAAGGAAAGGAAATAATTCGGTTTAGATTTTAGTTTAAGATCTATCTTTTGAATCTTCAACTAATGTAAGGAATGGAATTGATAGCATTTATGTTAGAACAACAGTTGCATAGTTGTGTTTTAGTTCTTAGTTCTTACAGATGTTTGTAATCTGGAACTTTGAAGGAAATTACTTCTTGTAATAATTATTTGGAAAGAGGGCAGTAATCCCTTTGTCTGATTAGGAGGGTTTATTGATGATTGAGTTGATATGTTGTTCATCCTTTTTGGTATTTAATTCTTGAATGATGTTCATATTAACGTTTCATAAAAGCAGGGTTCTTTTATTGAGACAGTTAATTAAAAGCACCTCATTTTAAAGACAAGTGCTTAATATGCTCAGTTCAATGAACTGACCCGTGCAAGTAATTTTGTAGATGAAACTTGAGTATAAATGAAGACATGGTTGTTTTCCAATACTTCTTTGATTAACTGAAGATGGATTGTATTGATAGCTATTATTCCTCCATGAGGAAAATGAGAAAGGAAGAAATTACATTCTTCTATCTTTATGAGTTGTAATGTTGTTTGATATAAACAAAGTCCAGTCGTTTGGACTGGCAAATGTATAGATTGTAAATCTGATGGATGAATACAATTAAAAGTGTGATATTTTCAATAACTGTATATGTTTGATATTGTTGAATAAGTTTGAGAATATAACATTATCCCTTGACTTGAAATTATTCAAATGTTAATGGATGAATTTAAAAGGAAAACACATCTATTCTTTACCTGAATGCAACTTTTACGTTGAAATGTGCAATTAGTTCATACTTGGGTTAAGATGAATTTTGAATTGACATTAAAAAGGATTTAGATAAACACGAAATCCTAATTGGAAGGTATTCGGATTAGTTTGAAAGCTAAGGGATATCAAATAACTTAGGGGCAGCCAAACCTTGTATTCGACTCCGTTAATAGCCTCGAATGTTTAAATTCAGAAAATAAAGATATGGGAAATCATATCTATTGTTACACAGACCTTAACTAAGTAAGGTTAAGGAGGATAAATGAATAAATTCATTTAGAATTAGACCTCGTTTAAATGACGTCTATAAGATGGAATTCTGAATTTGTTTACAGTTTGTGGAAAACTTGGTTAAGTTTATAGGTTAAACTTATTAAGTTTATCGATAATGGACTGATTAGTCCAAAGATTAAGAAAGGAACCAAGAAGTGAATATATGCAACCCTTCGGTATGAAGGAGGAGATGCGTATATTAAGCTAGAAGACGGATTAAGTCTCTCTTAGCTACATACAACTGTAACAAGAACAAGGATAAAGGATCAGCATGGCTGCTGAAAGTTGATCTTAAATACTAAGATTATAACCAAATCACAATTGAGCTGGATGTGTACCCTCGATGAGAGGATTCCGTAGGACATTGACATACGCCAGCTACAATATGGTGTCTTCATGAAGGCGGGGCCTTCATGACGACACAATGTTATAGCTGACATATTACAATGCCCTCCCGAATTAAATCATCAAGTTTACATAAGCTGGATACTAAGTTCTTGGCTGGGGGGATAGAATGTGATCACGTATACGGAGTGACTCTGGAGGACTAAAGGTAACTAGACACACGGAGTCATCTAGGGATGACACCGTATGTCTGCGTATCTTTAGTTACCATGAGTAACTTCCTATACTCGTTCATATTGCTAGTTGGGGTTAGAGTTTGACCTTAAATGGAAGGACTGGTAGAGACCAGGAAAGACCATTCTAGATAACAGATGAAGTGAGGTGAAGGACGTATATCCATGATGTGTATCACATCTAGGAATATGATCATGCAAAGCATGTGAAAATCTTTGGCCAAAGTATCGCAAGTGCTGGTTGCGTTGTCCTAATCACCTAGTTTAAGATGCAGGATGTCAGATGAATATCAGTAACAGATATTCAGATAGGCTTCTTAAATGGATCACTTCGATAACCCGAGAAATGGTAAGAGAACCCTGTATATTTCATATACTATGAATGAATTAACATGAAGGATCGGTAAGTCACCGAGTCATGAAATGAGAGATCGCTGAAACTCCGAGCCATAAAATGGGAGATCGGTAGTTCTTCGAGTCATTTACAACAGCATATGGTATCTGTTATATGATTGAATGGCACTGAATGTGTGTTCCATATTGCAAATATGTGAACAAGAGAACATTAGTTTTAAAAGGAAATTGTGTGATCCAAACTGCATTAATTGGACAGAGAACAATTATTAAAAAACTTGAACGTGTGTTTGAATTATATAATTCATAACAGGGAACGTTGTATAAAAAATAACAAAATTTTCCCTTGTTCTAGTATCTTAAAATGGGGATGTTACATCTTGGTATCAGAGCTGAAGGTTGCAGCTCTTGGACCTAATGAGTCCACAATTTAATAAGGTTTACATTTTCTTATTGAACAAAAAATGGTCAGAACAAGAAGAAATGCTGCGAACAACCCGTTACCGGGTGGAGAAGCAGCTACTGCTCAAAAAAGCTGGATGAAATCCTTGCTGCCCTACTAGACACGAGAGATCGTTTGACTTTTTGAACAGCAGTCAATGGGCAATGAAGAGGAAGAAGAAGAAGCTGATATAAATGATCAGCCACCTCCTATGGACAACAACACCAATGGAGGGAATCCGGGGTGTTGATAATAGTAATGTGAATGCTCCTAATCATCCTGGAACTAAAAGGGCAAAGATTAGTAGCTGAACTTACTTACAAATGACATAAAGAGAATAAGTCCTCCAAAGTTTGATGGAAAAAACCCTTGGGGACAGAGCTGAGAATTGGCTCAGTGAAATGGAGAAGTACTTTGCAATAAGAAACTTCTCCGAGGAGACCAAAGTGATATGGGGAGCATATATCAGCTTTCTCATGAAGCATCATCATGGTGGGACAACCGTAAGGTTGAGTTGAATATTGTCGAATCAGACATAACTTGGGATCAATTTAAGGTTTACTTTAGGCAACGGTGGCTGCCTCAACTCTATTTTGATAGGAAAATGACTGAATTTCAGAACTGGTCGCAAGGAAGGCTGACGGTGACAAAATACTGGGAAGGGTTTACTAAACTCAAGTATGCTGTAGTACCAAGGGAAGGGTTTACTAAACTCCTTAAGTATGTGCTGCAGTACCAAGCTGACGAGAAGTTCAGAATATGAAAGTTCATAATGGGACTAATCCCATCATTGGTGGCGAAGTGGATGTCCACGTCCAACCACCATGGAAGGAGTTGTCGAAAAGGCAATAAGACAGGAACAAAATTGAGAGCAATTTCTGCTCATAGGGAAGAGATAAGGAAGAAGATTCCCAATTCTTCTTCATCTCTCGCACCCAAAAGGGGGGCCTTGGAAAAGGTTTGGTGCGAAAAAAAAAAATTTTTGTAGATAACAACAAGAAATCTGTAATGAACAAACCTGTAAATAGTGTGCGGAACAACTTCGCAAAAGTTAGTGGCAATGGACAAAAGTCCTATGGGAGCCAGAATGATAACTTCAAAGCTGGTAACAAATTTGAGCCTAGGAAAGGGCCAGTTGGAGGATGCTTCAACTATGGAAAGGACCATTATGTGAGTCACTATCCTTTGAAAAAGGATGATCGACGTTATCAGCATATAGGATACACGCTGCGGTGGCTAACAGACAAGCTGAAAAAAGCAAGTTACGCCTATAGAAGTTCCGGGGTAAGTTATTCGGTATTCGGTACTTGTAGTCATAATTTTTGATACTGGAGCCACTGAATGCTTTATTTCTACTAAACTTGCAATGAAATTAAAAAGAAAAAAGGCTGAACGAATGGATAAGACATGGACAATGCATTATGGAAATAATGCTGTCCATATAGTCGAAATGTGCCTTTTTGGGGCAATTCTTGACTTGCCCAGTTTCTCCACCGAAGTTGACCTGTATGTCACTCCTTTAGGATCATATGATATCATTATTGGAGTTAACTGGTTGGGCACTAGAACATAAGGAAAAGGTAACTGTTATGAAAAACAAATTTGTTGTTTTGACGACCTGCAGAAAGCAACATTCATTCAAGGTGTAAAGCGTGAAGTTGCAGTTAGGAAACTAACAGCTATGCAACTAAAAAGGGATAAAAATAGAGGTTGCACCTTGCATGCAGTAAAAAATGACAGAAAATGCTGAGGAGGATAATGATTTCATGGAAAGATATCCATTATTAATGCATTTCAGTGATGTATTTCGGAGGAATTACCAGGTCTTCCACCCAAACGAGAGTTTGACTTTGCAATAGAAAATCAAGCCAGGAACTGAACCCATATCTAAGGCACCTTATAGAATGACCACCCTCGAGTTGGTAGAGCTAAAGGCTCAACTACATGAACTTTTGACTAAGGGGCTGATAAGACCTAGCATCTCACCATGGGGAGCAGCCCCAGTAATTTTTGTAAAGAAAAAGGATGGCACATTGATACTGTGCATTGATTATAGAATGTTAAAAAAGGCAACTATTAAGAATTGATACCCACTTCCTAGGATTGATGATCTATTCGACTAGATGCGTGGAGCATCAGTCTATTCAAAAATAGATCTTCGATCTGGGTATCATCAGCTGAGAATAAAGGAAGAAGATATTCATAAAAAACTTTTAGAACAAGGTAAGGGCATTATGAATTCACAGTGTTAGTTTTGATTTGTACTGGTAATTTGAAAGACGATGCACCAGTATTAGTAAGAAGATTTTTACATGAAATTTTCAGATTGCATGGAATACCCAAATTGATCATATCGGACAGAGATCCGAGGATGACATCAACATTTTGGCAAAAACTTTGTGGCCTTGGGAACTAAATTAAAATTCACCTCTGCAGGGGATACACGAGGCCTAGGGGTCCTATGAAAAATAAATCTATTGCCACGTGTGGGATATTCCCACTACCAGGATGAAACATACCAATGTAAAATAATGCAGGGGCAATGCCTACGGTGGGTATAGTTAAAATCTCACCTCTATGTTAAAGGAGGTCTATGCAGATGATCCTACGAGTCATTTGCGAGAACAAGCTTATAGGACCAAAGTTTTGGAGCCTTTGTAGGAAAAATTTCAATGTTTGAGGATGATGAATTCAATATAAGATTCAGTTGCATGCATTCCTTTTACCAATTTTGTAAAAAAATTAATTTTATAATTTTTTTTGGATTTTTTTGTTTTTTTACCAATTTTTTTGATTTTTTGAATTTCTACCATCTTTTTGGATTTTTCAATTTTTTTTACCAAGTTTTGGGATTTTATAAAATTTTGGATTTTAAAAATTTTCCAAGAATAAAATGATGTAGAAGAATGAAAATATTGTGGGATTTCACCAAAAAAGGGTGTAAAGAAAAAATATGCCCCATGTAGCAGAAAGGGTCGTCGAGAAGAAAAACATGCCCCAACGTAGTGAAAATGAGAGAAAATGATTATTTAATAAAAATAATCATCGTGGTGAGTGCTAGAAGAATATAGAAGAATCACGGCGGTCATCTAACACCTCGAGTGTGAGAAAAATGACGAATTAGGGAAAACATTTATATATAGCAGGCCAAGAGGGGTAAAATCCATCGCGGTGAGTTATTTGTTATTTACCCTTTTGAGATTTGGAAAGAGTTTTGAGGAATTTGGAGAGAAATGACATGGATTCAGTGGTGGAAACACCGCGCAAATTGAGTACGATATTTCAAGAGGCCTCCCATGAACTCGATACCGATATGTAAACTAAAAATTTTCATTTTCAAGCGCATTTATTATGTTTTTTATCAAGGGGAAAATGTGGGATTTGAGCTAGCATAAGCCTTTGGGCATGTGCTAGCATGAAGAGCATGTCTTGGTGTAGATAGGTTGTGCATTGGTGTAAAACTATAATTTAGGTTAGTTTAGGCACATGGAGGAGCAGAAATGGGTGAATTAGTATGCAAAGGCAAGTGCTAGTGCAAGCTTGCACTAATACCAAAATGGGTGCACTTGTGTGACTTTTTTATCTTTGGAAATATTTAGAAGAAAATTTGAAGTTTGTGAAAAAATTAGGCATGAATAGAATAATTTAGAATCAATTAGAATATATTAGGAAGATGTTATTAGAATAAAATTATGTTAATGAAGTGTCATGTAATCTTGCAGGAAATATTGTGTAATGTGGACATGCACGACTGACATGGGTGCCTTAGAGCCTATGAGTAGAAATTCACACGGTGGGAGTTGAGAGGATTGATTTTCATTTTGAATGCCACTAGTTTGACTCATATTTCATAGATGTTGCACATTACACTAGATCGTGCCCTCCTTATTGCCTTAGAAGAGAGATGGAGTGAGAGCTAGACGTTTTGACTGTTGACTAACGAGATAACAATGACCTAAGAGGATGTTTTGCGGCTCTTGAAAGTGCCAATTCAGGGTATCTTGGTGGAGTATGATGGGGATTGTGGCTGGATATGAGCTAGAATTTATGACATGTTTTTATGCTGGGTCATACTTTGGAAGGGTATGAAAGTAGATATTTATGAGATCTTTATAGATAAATAGATTACACAGATACAATTTTACTTTATGTCTCTTTTTAGCAACTACTTGCTTCTTGACAAGGCTGTCATGCACTTCTCATTTAGTTTGATGGGAGTAGTGTACAGGCTGATGGATGAAGAGGTCTTCTACCATGTCCAGTGTATCTTGGACCAATTATATTAAGATCTGCATTTGATTTCTTATTGATGTTAGAAGAACCTCATATCAGACACACTACTATAGATCTCAAAATGGGATCATATTGTTATTGATCATCCACATAGAGTACTATGAGTCAGGGCTATACATGAGCCCTCCTATCTAGGATGGGAGCCACTGGGTGAGAATTTTCACTCGCACAAGTGGGATAACACATATGAAATGTGAGTTATTGGTGCTTAAATTGATTTCACCCCATTTTTCCTTGAAGTTATTCACTCTGCAGGCTATGTCATATTTTCTATCTCCCTGTGTTGATACGTGAAAGATTTTCCCTTCATTTGGTTTCCATGATCAGTCTTTTCCTTTGGTTGAGGATCACTTAAAGTCTAGAATTTGTTTTCCGTTCCTCTCTCCATGTGAAAGGATTTGTAACTTGGGCATAAAATCAGGTTTTCCCCTTTCTTCTATTTTTTCCATAGTCACATTTTATTTTCCCTATCAATTTTTGTCCCAATAGCTATGGAAACATGGTCCTTTCTGATTAGATGCATCTTGGTGGGGCATTTTGAAAATATAAGGCCCACTAAAACTCAATTTTTATCCATGTGGAGGGCTTGTGATCATCTGAAAATTTTCCTCTTGGTTTGACCTTTAGAGTTGTGCCAGGGAGACACGTGGAGGTTTCTGTTGGCCCAGCCTAGACTTAGACATTTTTTTATGCGGCCGGTGCAACTTTGATGGACCATGGACACGTGGAGGACTGAAGCTCATTTGAGGATTTGCCTCTGGGTCCTACCTTAGCAGTTGCGCCAAGGAGACACGTGGTGAGCCTGCGCTTATTTAGGGTCTCAGATTTTTGGCTCCAGGGAGACATGTGGAGGATTTTGTTAGCTCCTCTCTATACTTCAAATTTTCAAAAAAATTTCTAAAGGCCCGGGACATGTGGAGGGTCTACTCCTATTTGGGGAATTACCCCTAAATTTCATTTTTGAAAGAGTGCCATGGGGATACGTGGAAGTTTCCACTCACTCTACCCTTGCTTGGAATTTTCAATGGCCAAGGAAAAATGTCTCAGACCCTAAACACATGGCACCTTCTGCTGGTCCTTAAAGACTTTCAATAAATCTACCAGATTGAGACACGTGGTGAGCCTGTGCTTGTTTGGGGTATCTAATTTTGGGCACCATACCAAAGGTGCGCCAAAGAGACACGTGGAGGCTTTCGATGGCTCCTTTTATACTGAGACTTTTCAAAGGCCAAAAGGAAATTTTCTTGTGTCCAGGGCACGTGGAAGGCCCACGCTTGTTTGGAAACTTGCTTTTGTACTTATCCTTTGTAGTTGTGCTAAGGAAACATGTGGATGGCTCTAATCTAAAGTTGATAAGGGGTAGAATCAATAGTTTTTGTGCATTGCATTTGATTTTTCCACTATTTATGCTCCAAGACTCCTGGAGATGCAAATACGCATTGTTTTTCATCATTTTTTGATGAAATTCCTTGTCATTTTTTGTCTAAAAAGTGTAATTGAATGGATTAAGAGATTAATTTATGAGTCCAAGGAATGTAAAGGTTGATATTTTGAAGATTAGAATTTCTTAGGAACTTGTAAAAATGTGAATTACCAGAGAAGCTAGATGCAGAGTAGAGTTACAGAGGAAAGAATGGGAAAAGGATGAAATGGTGGAGGTTACAGGCACAAAGGATGAAAAAGGTGTTGCCTCGAGGGTGAAAAGGATTTCCTGTTAGATCCAGTTATACAAATCCTCTAGAAAATTATTAAAATGGGGATTTCTCACATGACAGAATAAGAATGATTAGAAGGGTTGTCAAAAAAATTTGGCATGGCATCCCAGTCATTAATCAAGGGTATGAGAAATGTGATCGGTTCATAATTTTTCAACTTGGTAGCTATGGGTGTTAATTTGTTAAATGTCACTTTCTGAGAAAAATTGGAAACAAGCAAAAGTTCCTTGAATATTATTCTTTTTGGGGGGAAATTTGGGATGAGTGAGCGAGTGAAATGTATAAATGCAATGAGAATACTCTTGTAAAGGTTTGGAGGTTGAATTCTTAAGAGAAAATTTGAGAGATCCCATCTTCCTGAGAGACCAATCTGAGAAACCTATTAATTTCCTGTGTTTTAGATTTCAATCACGTCAAGTTGGTTGTGAGTGTACAGTCATTGAGAAGCTCTGAGACTATTCAAAGAAACTTTCCCCTACTGATGAATCTAATCAACTTCGAATTAATCTGTGTCAATATTGGAAAAATTTGTGCCTACTTTATTTTAGAATGTCTGCAAGTAGTTTTTCTTGTTCACATTGCAATCTTGTGTGAAAGTACCTCCGAATCACACAAGATCTCATCCCTATGATAATTTAGTGGCATTTGCAATTTTATTTCAAGAAGATCCTTCATCCTGTGATGAGATAAATGATTTAAAATGAGTTTACTATCATTTGTTGAAAAATATTGAATGTAAGTCTTTGAGTGTATCTAGGGCATAATGAACCAGGGATTTTTGATGTTTAATTGAGTCTTTAGCTTGAGCCTTCATTTTTAAATTCTTGGAGATTGTGTGAAACTGTGAAAATATGGGCCTCCATTGATGCAAACCTTCTAGTTGATGGAATATTTAAGCTATTCTAAAGAATTTCTGTTATTTATTTTTCCAAATGTTGTGAAGGTTCTCAAAGATATGGCATAATCAATTTTATCCAGATCAATCTACCACTAAAATTATTCAAAACAATGAATCCTACCTGAACTACCCCTGTTTGCCCTATATGTCCACAAATGTATAAATTCTACTTCCAAAATATACAGAAGCAATCAGGATTCCATAATGTCTCTAGTAACCTTTAGCCCTGTTTAGAAAATATCACCATTATTTAGAAGTGAAAACTCGTGAGAGTTAAATTGTGGTGCATTGATCATATTTTCTCGGGGTCTCCTTTGAAATTTGTTGAAAGAAGGATATCTTCATTCTCCTTCACCGACAGAGGTTACGAAATGGGTCCATTCACCCTGGTTGAAAGACATGACCTAAAGCAGTGAGGATAGATTAAATACTTAATGAAGGTGATATCCATTTCTTCAATGCCCGAGTGAAAAAGAGTCAGAATAATCCCCTCCCTAGATAAAAAATAAATCATAATATTATCTATTTATCTCTCAGTGTCTAGATAAATCTATGATGTTTCTCGGTTTTAAAGGGAGAATCAATTTGGATACCAACACCTGAATGGCACCGTTACTAGGGACCTAATTTTTGTTTCCGGGGATTATTTGAGCTCCGAGATTTATTTGTGTAGCAAAAACACCTGATTGGTGCCGTTTTTGAATATCTTCAAAGGAAATCTTATATTTTTCCTTGGTAATGTTTCTTACATACTCTATGTGCAAATACGTTGTTGAAACGTCATCATGTGTCTCAATTTGTAAGAATCAAGAAAAGTTACAAATTTTACATGTAATATTTCTAGTTTCTATTGGTTTTTGCACTAATTTTACATCATCAGTGTTAAATACAGGTAAAGGAAGGTTAGATATGTGAAGATTTACATGAATTGAGTATTGACAAACATTTAACAGACTAATTTGAGTGCATTTTCACAACTAAGGTGAAAATCCTTAATGGTGACTCCATTTTGAATTAAATTTTGATAAATGTCAGTGTCTTAACCTATGCCAATTGAAATTTATCACTAATCTATACAAATATGGAAGGAAGAAGATATATCTTAATTGAAGACCCTACTAAAAGGTTGTTTCCAGAATTAGGAAAAACAAATTCTAAAAGAAGAATAATTTGGAAAGTTGTTGGAGATTAGAAATCAAGAAATAAGTTATCAATTGTGGAAACTAATCAGCCTATCATTGAATATTTCCATACTTCATCAAGTTCTTCTAGATCAAGTAGTCTTGTTGTAGATCTGAATTCTCCATCTAGAGAGGGGCCTTCTTTTGTATTTGAAAAATTTACATCTCATTATGTCCATGTGTTCTCTAAAGCTAATAGGATCTTCCAAGAAATAGAGCTTTTAGAGAACATTCATTCTTAGAATTGCATTCCTGTTCCCCACATACCCCTCACTCCCCATCATTTTTTTTCTTCTGTAAGATCACCTCCCCAAAACAATATTGCCCAACCCCCACCTAGACCTCTGTTTGTTGTGAACACTCTTGGTCCTATAGATTTCAGAGGTATGATTGAATATCCAAATTTTGTGCCCTAAGATGTTATCATTAGATTTCCTAAAGTTGAAGGAAATAATGATAGTCCTGGTGATCAACACTTAAATATTTTTGTCAATATGAGGGAATACTTTGAGATTTAATTTGAGGATGTATACATAAAGTTGTTTATTCATACTCTAGAGGAGGATGCACAAGACTGGTATAAATATTTTCCAGATAAATCCATTGATTCATGGACAGAAATGAAGAATGCTTTTAGATTACAGTATGGAGATAAAACAAACCCTAGGTTTGATTTATCAAAATTTAAAAATATGAAAAATAATCCTAATGAGTCTATTCATGACATCAATATAAGGTTCAATAAGACCCTGAATAGGATACCTATGATCCTGAGGCCAAGTGATGTTTCTTGTTTGATAAAATACTTTGATTCTTTTGATAAGAAGGATGCCTATTATTTGAGGGATAAGAACCCAACAACATTGAGGTAGGACTTCACCATGGCTTTACAGATTGAAAAAAATATCAAAGTGGTTGACAATCCTCCTAAGAGGGAAGGTATCAAGCTGATCAATCCAGAGAATCCTCAGTCAAGTAAGTCTGTGGATATAGAAGAGTTTATGAAAACATTGGCTGGAGATGTTAAGGAAATATCCTATAAAGTAGCCAGGGCAGAGAAGTGGATTGGACAAGGTTCCTAGGGACATCATTAAGGAAAAGGTCAAGAAATATTTTCAAATCATCATAGGGGTGATGAGATATCTGATGATAGAGGCAAAGGACTCGTGGGATTAGGAAATAGACAGCCCCAACATAAGGAAAAAAAATTGGTGCCTGATCCTTTGATTGCCATAGCTGCTGCTATGGAAGAAGCCAATGAAATTGAGTGGTGTGACAAATGTTTCTTTCCACATGCCCCATGTGATGAATAAAAATAAGTTAAGGAAGCTAATGATGACACTAATGATGATGTGTGCATGATGGGTTGCTCTACAAGCTCATGGAAAGGAGAAACTTCTATTGAATTAATCAATACCATAACTGCTATAGATTTTTGGGATTGCATCCACTAGGTATTACCCCTTACTCCTTCTCATACTTTTGAAATAGATATGGTAAAAACTTTTGAATTTCCTAATAATTATTTTCAATACTTAAGGGCATTAATGATTAAAAATTATGATGGAGGAATCCCTTCTAAGGAGGATAGGCAGTTGTTAATGAATGTTGTATTTGGACATGAAAAGGAATATAACACTAGGAGTAAAGTTGTCAAAGGGGTGGGGACTCAGGCCAAACCAAAAACTCCAATTCTCACCAATATCTCAAAAGAAACTACTAAGAAATATACATCTGGAAAAGGCCTTGTTTCCCTAAATATAAATGGTATCCCTGCCCATGCTTCGACCATGAAAAATCCTTTGCTGTCAAATGATTTTGTTAGTCTTCCTTCAAATGCTACCTTGCCCAAATACATTCCTTATGACATTGCCCAAGTCTTGAGTCAGATCAAGATTTCTGGTCCAATTGTTGAGCTGCTTAGGATTCCTGAGCATAAGAAAAGGGCCTTTGAGTATTTGGGATTGATGGAAGACAAGATTACCCAAGGTATAAATGTAAATAATGTTGAGAATCCTCCTACCATTTCAGAGTTGGAAAAACCCCAAGTGTTAGAAGAAATAGGTGAGCCACCTTAAGTGTATTTGGGAACATCCTTGGTTGAGTCCTAGCTGAATGTAGATCCATTTTTCACTACTATGATTATTAGGGACAGGTTGTTACACAACTGTATGTTTGATTCTAGAGCATCGTGCAATGTTATGCCTCTTGAGGTCATGAATGAATTAGATATCAAAGTAACAACAACTTATGGGAAGTTCACTACCATGGATTCCAGAGAGGTTCCAATGGTTAGATGTGTCAAAGGTTTGATAGTGCAACTTGCAACTTACTCAGAAAAGAAATTAAAACTAGATGTTGTTATTGTTGATTGCCATGTCAAATTGGGAATGTTGTTATCAAGAAAATGAGATTCTAGTGTGGGTGGGAGTCTGTAAATGGATGTGTATTTTTCCACTATGCCTATTGAGGGTAGCCTTGTAAAGTTGTATGAGGAAAATAAGATGCTACATCTCAGCGAGGATCCCAATAATGTTTCCTATGAAGTGTTATACACTGAGATTGATGCAGATAACTTTGTTGGATTTTTTAATGGTAAAGAGCACAAAATTGATCAATGCAAGTCTCTTAATCAAGTAGGTTCTCCTTGGACTTTGTTGTTTGATGGGGCTTGCTCTAAATTTGGAAATGGTGTTGGTATTGTTTTTATGTCTCCATGCTAGGAAGATTTTTTTTTCTCTTTTAAACTCAACTTTGAGTGCACTAACAATATTTTTGAATATGAAGAATTATTATTGGGTTTAATAATTGCTTGGAAGTATGGTATTAGAGACATCATTGTTAAAGGAGATTCAGAGCTAATTGTCAAGTAGGTTAGAAAACTGTATGTAACAAAAAATAAAGAATGAAGCAGTATAAGCATTTAGTCTGGGATTTCATTGAAATGTTTGACTCCTTCAACATAATACACCATGATAGAAAGTACAACACTGTAGAAAAATTGGCCGTATTGGGGTCCAGATTTGAAAATTATATTGTATCCCCCTATTATGAGTATAATATTGAGGTATTGACTAGGCCATATGTTCCTAACAATGTTAAAGACTGGAAAGTGTTTGAAGAAGATGCCTAGGTGCAAAGGTTTTTGTAGAACCAAGGATAATTTGGTGATCAACGTATAGATTAGGAGCCAATGGTTTGTGTGGATGATGCAAAGGAGACTTTATTTGGCAAAGAAATCATTCAATTGAGGACTAATACTATTCCTAGAGGCTTGGTATCACTTGAATCAAACTTTGATAATGCTGATTTCATTGTCAACAGACACATGTCAGCCTCAAGGGATGTTAAAGAGAATGATCTGGGCACAAACGATAAACCATGTAAGATCTGGTTAGGTAGCAATCTGAGCAAGGAAGAAAAGCATTCGTATGTCCAATTGTTGAAAAAATACTAGGACTACTTAGTATGGTTTTATCTGAAATGAAAGCATATATAGAGGATCTTTTCTAGCATGAAATTCCCTTAGAAGCTTAAGCCAAGCCGTTTAGGTAGAATCAAAGGCCGATCAATCCACTCCTTTCCCTGAAGATGTAGTAAGAATTGAAAAAGTTGAGGGATGGAGGAATCATACAACCCACAAGGTAATCATCATGGGTTGCAAGCTTGGTACCTGTCAGAAAGAATAATGGAGATATAAGGCTATGTGTGGACTTTAGAAACTTGAATAGAGCATCAATGAAGGTTAACTACCCTCTACCAAATATGGACAATATGTTACAATTGGTTACTAGTTCAAAATTTTTATCCACCTTGGATGGTTTTTTTTATATAACCAGGTACTTGTGAAGGAATCAGAGTGGATCAAGACTACCTTTACCACTCCTAGGGGAACATATGTATATGTCAGAATGCCTTTTGGTCTAATGAATGCTAGAGTCACTTTCCAAAGAGCAATGGATGTAGCTTTCTCTAGCTATATTAATGATTTCATTGTTGTATATCAAGATGATGTGTCTGTTTTCTCCAAAAAAAGGAGTGACCACCTGCAACACTTAGAAAAAATGTTGTTAAGATGCAGGGAGTATGGTATTTCACTAAATCCCAAGAAGTGCCATTTTGGATTTTAGAAAGTAAATATGCTTGGACACATTGTGTCAAAAGAATGGGTCATGATTGATCATGAGAGGGTAGAATCCATCATCAAAGTCCCTATTCCAAGAACCAAGAAGGGAATTTATTCCTTTTTTGGGAAGATTAATTTTATTAGGAGATTTATCTCCAAATTCGCTACACTAACTATCCCAATCACTAGCATGTTGAAGAAAGATCAAAGTATCAAATGGGAAGAAGAATATATTCAAGATTTTGGTGGGATCAAAGAATCATAAAAGAATGCCCCTATTTTAGCATCTCCAGATTATAATAACGCTTTCCAAATGTTTTATTTTTCTTCAGAAAGTAATATTGCATCTGTGTTGTTGCAGAAGGATGATGAGGGAGCTGAAAGACCAATTTCCTTTTTCGGTAAGGCATTAAAAGGAGCTAAGCTAAAATATACTATCACGGAGAAGAAGACATTTGCTTTGGTAAAATCAACAAAGGTCTTCAGGCCATATATTTTGAGTTCCAAAGTCATTGCTTATTTTCCCCACACCATGGTGAAATATAACCTATCAGAAATGTATTTTTCAAGAAAAATAGGATGATGGGTAAACAAATTGCAAGAGTATGATATGGATATACAAAAAAACAAAATTGGTCAGAGTTTTGGGTCTGGTAAAACTTATGGTAGAGAACAATCTACATCCAATTGAGGTAAATGAAGTTGAATAAGAAAGGTTGAATGTCCTTGAAAAACTGATAAATTATGAATGGTACAAGGACATCATTTTTAATCTCAAACATCTACCGTGCCCGGAATATTTGAGCAAGAATAAGAAAAGATCACTTAATTTATCTTCCCAAAACTATGTCATTATTGATTTTGGGTTAGCTTGGAAGAACCCTGAGAGAGTTCTCTTAAGATACATTACTGAAGATGAAGCCCCTAAGATAAATGATGATTTCCATGCAGGAGTTAATGGGGTAATTTTTCTGGAAGAGTCACATCTCATAAGATCTTAAGGGCTGGTTATTGGTGGCCAACTCTCTTCAAGGATACAACTCTGTTGGTAAGAAAATGTGAAAGTTACCAATGCTTTTCTGGAAGACTAAAAGCTTCAGGCTCCCTTCCTTTATAGCATGTATCAGTTGAAGCCCCATTTAGGAAATGGGGAATGGATTTCATTGGGAAAATTTTTGATCCTTCAAGTGCATGCATAAGTTGATACTAGTGGCCACATATTATTTCACCAAGTGGGTGGAGGAAATCCCCACCAAGAAAGTAACTCACCAAATTTTCATGGATTTTATTTTGAATCATATCATTTGCAAGTTTGGAGTGCCTTCTAAAATAGTTGTTGATAATGCCTTGAGATTCTGGGATAAAACTTTGGTGGCCATGTGCCATGAATATGGGATCAATTTGACATATGATTCTAATTATAATCCCCAAGGAAATGGACAAGCATAGTCAAACAATAAAAATTTGTTGAAGATAATTAGAAGAACTTTGGAGTTGAAAAAAAGGAAGTGGGGTGAGTAGTTGAAGTTTGTTATTTGGGCTGATCGAATTACTATTAAATGAGCTAATAGAAAAATCCCATTTGAGTTGGTGTATGGAACTCAAGCCCTATTACCCCTGCATATGCAATTATCTACATTTGAATTTCTTCAAAAACTGGAAGATCAAGAGGTTAGTCCCTATGATGCTCACATCAATTAGATTTTTGAGTTAAATGAAGAAAGAAGGGAATCTCATCAGCATGTAAAATTCAAAGAGAAATTGAAATTTTTGTTTGATAAGAAGGTGACTCCAAGAGCTTTCAGTGTGGGAAATCTTGTGCTATTTTGGGATAGCAGGCATTAGGATAAGGGAAAACATGGAAATTTTTATGCTTTGTTGATGGGACCTTATTCAATTGACATTCAAATTGGTGAACATACATTTTTCTTAAAATACTTAGATGGGGAATTGATTGAGTTATCTATTAATGGCAGGCATTTGAAACATTTCCTTGATTTATTTCTCATAATCAAGGTATACACCATTGTACAGTGTATAGTCTTTTGGTTTCTTTCTACTTTCTTATTTTTTTGTTTTGTTTCATCGTGGTCCTTGATTGCCGTTTTGTTGGTTTCTCGATTCATCCTTGGGGGAGTTTGTTATTATTGTTCTTCTCTTCAGTCTTGTTCTTTTACTTCATTGCCCAATGGTTTATTTTTGGCACTTGGTCTACTATTTGTTCTTATGGCACTCACAAGGAGTGCCCACCCTAGATTCGGGGTCAATGTTGGTGCTTAATTTGATATCTCATTGTTTTTCCTTGAAATTCTTCACTCTGTGGGCTCTGTCGTATTTTCTATCTCCCCGTATTGATACGTGAAAGCTATGTCCTTCATTTGGTTGTCATGATCAATATTTTCCTTTGGTCAAGGATTAATTAAAGTACAAAATTTGTATTTTGTTCATCTGTCCATGTGAAAGGATTTGTAACTTCGGCATAAACTTGGATTTTTCCCCTTCCTTCTATTTTTTCCACAGTCGTGTTTTTTTTTTCCTGTCAATTTTTTGTCCCAATATCTATTGAAACGTGGTCCTTTTTTATTAGATACGGCTCAGAGGGGAATTTTGAAACTCTAAGGACCACTTCAACTCAAGTTTTTTCCATGTGCAGGGTGTGCACTCATCTAAAAAATTTCCTCTTAGTTTGACCTTTGGAGTTGTGCCAGGGAGACACATGGAGATTTCTGTTGGCCCTACCCAGACTTAGAAAATTTTTTTACGCAGCCAGTGTAGCTTTGATAGACCATGGACACATGGAGAACCAGCACTCATTTTAGGATCTGACTCTGGGTCCTACCTTAGTAGTTGCACCAAGGAGACACGTGGTGAGCCTGTTCTTGTTTAGGGTCTCCGATTTTGGGCACCATCTCAAAGTTACACCAGGAATACATGTGGAGGCTTCCGCTGGCTTTTCTCTATACTTAAAATTTTGAAGCAACTTTCTAAAGGCCTGGGACTCATGGAGGTCCAACACATATTTAGGTACTTTCCCCTAAATTTCATTTTTGAAATAGTTCCATGGGGGCACGTGGAAGTTTCTGCTCACTCTGCCCTTGCTTGGACTTTTCAATGGCCAAGGAAAACTATCTCGAACCCTAGACACATAGTGCCTTCCACTGGTCCTTAAACATTTTTAAAAACTCTGCCGGACTAAGACATGTGGTGAGCTTGCAATTGTTTGGGGTCTCAAATTTTGGGCACCATACCAAATGTGAGCCAAAGAGACACGTGGAAGCTTCTGTTGGCTGCTTTTATACTGAGACTTTTCAAAGGAGAAAAGGAAATTTTCTCGGGTCCAGGGCACGTCGAAGGCCCGCGCTTGTTTGGAAACTTGCTTCTGTACTTATCCTTTGTTGTTTCACCAAGGAAACACATGGATGGCTCTAATCTAAAATTGAGAAGGGGTAGAATTAACGATTGTTGTGCATTGTATTTGATTTAGCCATTATTTCTTCCCCAAGACTCCTGGAGATGAAAATACGCATTGTTTTTCATTATTTTTTGATGAAACTCCTAGTCATTTTTGTCTACAAAATGCAATTGAATGGATTAAGAGCTTAATTTATGAGTCCAAGGAATGTAAAGGTTGATATTTTGAATATTGGAATTACTCGAACACTTGAAAAAACATGAATTACCAGAGAAGTTGGATGTAAAGTAGAGTTCTAAAGGAAAGAATGGGAAAAGGATGAAATGATGGAGGTTACAAGTGTAAAGGATGAAAAAGGTGTTTCCTTGAGGGTGAAAAGGATTTCCTATCAAATCCAGCTACATAGGGCCATCAGAAAATGATTAAAACGAGGATTTCTCGCATAACTGAATAAGAATGATTAGAAGGACTGTCAAAAATTTGTGGCATGGCATCTTAGTCAATAGTCGAGGGTCTGAGAAACTTGATCAGTTCATAATTTTTCCACCTAGCAACTGTGGATGTAACTTTTTTTAATGTCACTTTCCGAGACAAATTGGTAACAAGCAAATGTTCCTCAAATATTCTTCTCTTTGGGGGGGAAATTTTAGATGTGTGAGTAAGTGAAATTTATAAATGCAATGAGAATACTCTTGAAAAGGGTTGGGGGTTGAATTATTAAGATAAAATTTGAGAGCACCCATCTTCCTAAGAGACCAATCTGAGAAACCTATTAATTTCCTTTGTTTTAGATTTCAATTACATCAAGTTGGTTATGAGTGTACAACCATTGAAAATCTCTAAGACTGTTCAAAGAAACTTTCCCCTACTGATGAATCTAATAAAATTCGAATTAATTTGTGTCAATCTTTGACAAATTTGTGTCTGGTTTATTTTAGAATGTCTATAAGTAGTTTTTCTTATTCCCATTACAATCTTGTGTTAAATTCCCTCTGAATCACATAGGATCTCATCACTGTGATAGTTTAGTTACATTTGTAATTTCATTTCAAGAAGAGCCTTCATCCTATGATGAGATAAACAATTTAAAATCATTTACTGTCATTTGTTGATAAAGATTGTCTGTAAGCCTTGAGTGTATCTTAGGTGTGAGAAACCAGGGATTTTTGATGTTTAATTGAGTCTTTATCTCGAGCCTTCATGTTAAATTCTGGGAGATTATGTGAAACCTTGTAAATTTGGGCCTCCATTGATGCACACCTTCTGGTTGAAGGAATATTTTAGCTATTCTGAATCATTTCTATCATTTAGTTTTCCAAATGTTGTGAAGGTTCTCAGAGATATTGCATAGCCAATTTTATCCTGCTCAATCTCCCACCAAAATTATTCAAAACAATGAATCCTACCTGAACTACCCCTGTTTTCCTTATATGTCCAAAAATGTATAAATTCTACTACCAAAATATGTATAAGCAATCAGGATTCCATATTGAACTAGTAACCTTTAGCCCTGTTTAGAAAATATCACCATTATTTAGAAGTAACAACTCATGAGAGTTAAATTTTGATGCATTGATCATATTTTCTCAGGGTCTCCTTTCAAATTTGTGTAAAGAAGCATATCTTCATTCTCCTTCACTGAAAAAGGTTACGAAATGGGTCCTCTCACCCTGGTCAAAAGGCACAACATTAGAGGGAGATTGTTCATGATTAACATGTTCTTCATGATCCTCACAATGAAGTTTGTGTTGTTGCAAAATCACAGCACCCCTAGATGCAAATCAAGGTTCTAAATGATATTTAGAGCATCCAGTGTGATTGCACAACATGGAAACCTCTCTCCAAGTGTGGGACTTGTGAAAATGAGAGAGGAATCTCCAGAATAGAGGCTGGTTCCTCAAAAATTATATGATTTAGATCTATATTTTGCACAACTACAGAGGTTCTAATCCTAATTCTACCCTAGATTGCAAGGAGACAGGGATAAAAATGCAAAAAATGAAACTAAACTAAAGATGGTGATGCACCAAAAGGAGTTGTGAAACATTTTTGCCATGTAAATAGACACAAATTCATGAAATGTAACAAGGGAAAACATACACAAGCTGATAGATGTAATTAGAGGTCTTAAAATGAAGTAAAACAATACAAACAGAGGACTGAAAGCATTCACAGAGTTTGCACTGTCAATTCCATCTAAAAATCTCTTGCATTCCACCATCAAAGAGGTATAAACCTGTTACAAACTATGAAAAAGGTCTGATTCTTACAACTATCACTTGCTGGAGGTGAAAGAAGAAGTTTTCAATGCCAAAAGTGTTCCACACTGAAGAAATGAGCCAAATCTGGCTTTTACATTGCATGGGTCGAGCCCAGGAGAGAGAAAACATAAAAAACATGGGAGCCCATTCCTCATTGATTGTAAATGCATTAAATCAGCATGGGGGACCTTAAAAACCGATACCCTATCATTTTTGACCATGCTGGAGAAGAATGCGACCCATTCTGCATTAAAACTGGTTATTGAAATGTCAGTTCTGGCCATTACCATGTGCCAGAGACGTTTCTTGATTTTATCTCTCCAAACTAAACCAAAATGCAAGATTGATCCTGGAATCCTATAGATAATTTCACTAGATTTCCATTGATATAAAGAACGCGAAAATCTAAGCTCTGGATCGAAAGATATGGCGATTTGAAGATTTAGGGCAAAACAGGCCAAAACGGATCGGTGGGAAATTTTTTTGAATTTTTCCCGTGCACTGCCACTTGGATGACACATGTCAGGCTCTGATTCATCCACGGGTTCATCCTCTAAAAATTCCTTTCAGGCCCTTAAACTTGGACACGTGGCACTATTTTATTGGTTCGGGCCTGAGGGGCGCATTTTTACCTTGTGCCAAACACTTAGCAACTTTTCAACCTTTTGACACGTGGCACGTTCTGATTCATCCGCGGGCCTCCTTGTCTCTTTTCGGCCACTTCACCTTTTCGCATCCCATGTGTACTTTTGGCCTGGATGTCCCAAACTGTCTGGGACAAATTTCTCCGAACCGCCCGATTTGGGCTTCCTTGTTCCTGTTTGAGGTGAAGACACGTGGCAAGATTTCATTCGCTCTCAGCTCTTTCAGCTTTTCACGTCCCACGCGTACTTTTGGCCTGGATGTCCCAAACTGTCTTCTATTTTGGCCGAACCGGCTAGTTCGCGTCCTCCGCGTACTCTTGTCCCAACTGTCCCGGACTGCCTAGGAAAAATATCTCCGGACCACCTGAAATGGACTGACTTGCACCAAACCGGCCGATCCACGTCCTGCGCGTACTTTTGTCCCAGCTGTTCCAAATTGCTTGTCCCCTGTTTCAGCCGAATCAGCTAGTTTGTGTCCTCCGCGTACTTTTGGCCCAGATGTCCCAAACCACGCGAAACAAGACTTAGACATTTTTTCCTTGCTTTCAGCCAATTCAGATTTTCATGTCCCACGCGTCCCGATGTCCCAACTGTCCCGCAGACTACCTGGACTAGGGCTTAGCCAATTTTCTTACTTTTTGGCCTTGAATCAATCTACTTGCTTGGGACTGAAATATCTGATGCATGTTATCAAAATTACCCTTGGGGGGGGGAATTTTGGATAACAGTTTGACAACAAGGATGTTATATCCTCCATCATTTTGAGAAGGAACTTCTTCCTCATTTTGTTGGCCAGAAGTAGAAACATGTCATGGTTTTAAGATTTTGTCAATGTTACATGGAGGTCACTCTACTTCATCTTCTTATTGAACCATGCCATAAAGGAAAGATGGATCAACCGTAGATGGAAAATTGGCCCCCAGCTCTTCAACATGCATAAGAACCTTGTGTATATTTTAAAGAAAGAAGTTATCTATTTTTGCAGGGATAAATTCAAAGTCCACCTGAGCAGAATTCTCCTCACCACTACTATTATCAACCATGGTGTTATCATCAAAGAGTGGGTTTATATTTTCATCTACAAAGGGATTTTACCCTAATTTTGGATGCCTCATCCATGTCATAGGAGGCATAATGAGAAAGGTTTTACTAAGGTTGATTTAATATTGACCCTTGGACAAACCAAGTAGTGTAACGATGTCAAATAATCACAAAGAATGTCAAATAATGAATGGAAACCAATCAAAAATATCAAGGCAATATGAACCAAGAATACCAAAGGATAAAAAATGACACACTAATCAAGGTACCATATAGCAAGAAGTATCTAGGACAAAAAAATCAAGTACAAGACTATGATCCAATCAAAAGAATAGTTAATCCCTACATTCTCAAAGATAGGTTAGGTGTGAATAATGACAACACAATTTCAACACTTAGGTCAAGTTTAGAATAAACAAGACATAAAAATGAAGAAGGCGTTGATGCGATCTCCAAACAAGGTATACTAAAACAAGTTTATATACAAACAAAGTCTAAGTATTGTAAATTGGAGGCTACATATGCAAGCAACATAATAACACTATTTGGACACGTTAATCAAGATTTGTAGAAAAAGTAATATTTTAGTATCAAGATGATGTTACCAAAATGTGAGCAGAATAACGATGACACTTTTGAAAACTCCAGGAAATGTTGGGATAAAAAATAAGTTTAAGTATATCAAGAATTTGTTATTTATACGAGTAGTGTAACAATACAACTTATAAACATAATTCAAGTTTCACAAAGGAAACAAGATGTATGTATCACAACTGTATTGATATAATTCAAGAAGTAAAAAAACTCAAAGGAAGTCAACGATAATATAACCTAGCTATAATGATAATGAGTCTCAATATGGGTGTGAGAAAAAGTGCCTACTAGAACATGAAGATGTACCATACACACTTTCAAAACTCAAATTTCGGAATTACAACCTAGTCATGTGAGTAGAATCCAAGAGTGATGGGCACAAATATGTCTAGTGGTATCCGTATATGTTGTTTTATTTTGTCCCAAAAATGGAAACAATAAAACAAAGGAGTAGACCAAGTGGTGATGAAAAATACTTGGCGTGATTTTTGTAGAGTTGCACCTTATCTTAAGAGAAGTGAAAAAATAGGAAAAAGTAACAATTTGTAAGTTTCGTGATGAATAAAACTTGGATTAAAATTTTATGGACTCTGCCCTTATTTAAATAAAAAAAATTTGACTCCAAAAAAATTATTACTTTTTTAAGAGTTCTTTGGAACATGATGGATAAATTCAAGTTGGCCCCAATGCCAAATGGTTCACCTAGGTTTTTCTTCACAAAATCACCAATTCTTTCCTAAAGGAGGTACATATTTCTATAATCACTTCTAGATAATATACAATTACCCCACAATAAAATTATTAAATGGGGCCCCATACAGGAAACATGAATCTTTTCTCACATGGGTTTTCAATTAATCAAATGGGTAGCAAAAAACTTACCATTTCATCCACAAATTCCCTCAAGGAGTTGAATACTTTGGGGTTCCTCATGCAATAGTCATAACGAGTTTTATGGCTTATGCCAAGATACTTCCCCCAATTTAAATTGGATGCACTATATTTCTTAATCAAAACCTATAAATATAGTGTGTTGAATGAATTGGTGTATTTGTTTATCTTTGGTCTTAATGAGGTTTAAAACACCATTGGAAACATGCAACACACATGTAGTTAGAGTTTGTTCAGATCCCAAGTCTTTGAAAAGTGGATTAGGTCTTGCACAAAAAATATTTAGTAGTTTCCAATATAAATTGAATCAAAGTTTCTTTTGATTCTCAAGATCATCTAAGGATAATAGAGAATACCATACACAATAATTTGATGCAACTAGATAAATGTAAATGAAAACTTTGAATCAAATATACTTTAAATAATGTTTGATAAATTTATAAACTAAGGTATAAAATAATTGGTAATATTAGCTATATGTCTCATGTATTTGTTAAATAATTATCTTCAATATAGGGGAAGAGGGAGTGATGGAATTCAGAGCTCAACCTACACAAGGTATGTGCCCTAAAAAACCCCATAGGGAGTCTGTCAAAGAGGCAATAGGGTGTGATCCAGGAAGTATTATCAGAGTAGAAAAAACAAAATACAAGGGGCTGAACTTTTGGCAGTCAGGACACTACTCCACTTTCTTCTTTCAAGGATGTAATGGGAAAAAATGGAGGCAATGTGTCAGGAAAGTAGGATTACCTAGACGGTCTTGCTAAAGAAATCCCATCAATACTCATAGAAAATTAAGAAGTGGAGGAATATTATTGGAATCTATCTTAGGATGCCATGATTGGTCATTTCAATGGTTTATGACATTCCTCTTCCACCCTATATCAGTGGGTTTTTCAGAACTGGTCAAATAGGTGTGAAATTTCTCTTTGTTCTAAGGGGTTTTTCATTAGGCATTTTAAAGAATTAGAGGAATATCAATGCTGCATGTCAGAAGGTCTGTGGTTCTGGGGTAATGCTGGTTTATTTTTGACTCCATGGTTTCGAGACTTTGATCTGAATAATATTTTGGTCACCAATATGCCTATTTGGGATAGACTTCCTAACCTTCCACTACATCTTTGGTATGCCATGGAGGATATCAGAAATTTTTAGGGAAAGTTTATAAAAGAAGATATGGATACAACCCATTTGGGACTATGCACATACACCTGTATTTATGTCAAAATTGACCTGATTAATGGAATCTAGACTGCATTAATCAAAAAAATTGAAATTTTTAGTATTCCCAAGCTTTAGATTATGGAAACATGACATTCCAGTTTAGATTTTTCAGTAACCTTGGTCATCTACAAGCTTCATGTCCTGTGAATAAAAACCCTAAATCTATTAAAAATGGTGGTTTGACCTCTTTTGGTAGATGGGGTTTTTTGAATATGGACTTGGTGTTTATTTCGTCTTTCAAGGAGGATCCTATAAAATCCATCACCGAGGACAAAACAACGGAAAATATGGAAAAATAAAGGATGGATACAATGAAGGAAAATAAGGAGATTATTGTGGGTGGAATGAAAAAAGAGGGCATAATTTTGACAAATTAGATTCAAATTAGGGCTCCGTGTCAAATAATCTGGTAAATTTGAAAACTCTCTATGATCTCATGGTGGTGGTCTCATTGGATAATGGCAAGTGGCATGAAGTGAATAAAAGGAAAATTAAAAAGGGTCGAATGTGTAATATCGAGGACTATTTCCTGTCCTAGAGTGGGAAATAGATTTTATCTTGGCACCTTTTCATGTGCGGATTTGAAATGTAATCATCTGGGGATCTAAAGACCAGTTGCTTGTAATTTTTATGGGTCCCATAATCCCATTTTAATGATAAAAAAAATGTTTGATAAATTTGTTCATTTTCTTAAGAAAAAATGAAAGATTAAGTTTCCGATTAACCAAAATGTTAGAAAAATAAAAACTAAAGCTTATTTTGATTCTTAAGATCACCATAAGGTGAAAGAGAAGAGCATATAGAAACTTTAGTCTGAAGAAAGTAAATCATGGAAACATGATTTCATTAAAGCTTAACAACATGTTAGAAATCTGATTAAAAATGTTAAAACCTATAGAAAACAATTAGAAAAACCTGTAAAACAATAGAAATAAAGAATTCATAATTTCAAGCCTCAAAAAATGAGCCAAAAATCACCACAGAGTGCTAGTTTAATTCTTTGCAATAGTAGTGCATGGATAATCCCGCTAGCACAAGCCATCTTCTCACTAGTGTAAGGGTAATGTCACAGACGCAGGTCTGAGAAAAAAAAACATAGAAAGTGTTTCACTAGCATAGGAAGAGGAGTGGTAGCACAAGATAAGTAATCAGGAGTGCACATCTATAGTACAGTAGCACTCACCATAAACAGAAAGTAAAAGTTTATTTTATCAAAAATGTAGGCCAAGAGGTGCTAGTCTAATCCTCTCAAGTGGCAGTGCAAGCTTGACAGTAGCAACACATAGGTTTTCTAACTAGTGCAAGCCTCCAAGAAGTAACATATGGGTTCTTTCCACTAGTGCAAGGCACCAGTGAAAGCACAAAAAAATGGTATTTAAAAATAAAAAATGTCAAAAATCTCAAAACTTTGTCAATTTGATCCAAATTTGGCAACACCTCACCTCCTTTATTCCTGCAAAGAGCAACAAAACAAGGCAACTTCAACTAATCTAGTTAAGAAACACCATATTTATCTAAAATATGCTAAAATTGAGGGTTAGTAACCAAAATTTGAAACTAATCTAAAAATATTGAAAATGAATGCAAAGGACAATGGATTAAGTCCCATTGGGTGTGCCAAATGTTTTCATACTAAATTTACTATGTTAATTAAAAGAGGCTAACACCTTGTAGTCTCAAATAAAATCCAAATTTACTATAGAACTGTCATGATTAGGGCTTAATGGATAGATAATATGAAATAACATGAAATAAATCATCTAAATACAAGCCATTCCTACTAAAACGTATGATTTCCTTTAAAAATATGAACCTATGAAGATCAAAAACGATCAAATTTTTGTTTTTGCTTCAAGATGATGAAAGGATCTCACTAAAATGGCTACAAGACCATACTTAGACATTCCTTTACTAATCAAACATGAAAAAATGGATGCAGGATGAGAAAGCTATTCCATAAATGGATAAAGTCTTTTAATCATATTCTTTATATGATAATACTAGCAAACATATGGTGTAGGGTGTGAAGGAAGGAGCTTGGTCCTTTAGATAGATTTCCATTTGGGAGAAGTTTAAATCCCAATGAATGTGGGATAAAGGATAAAGTATATTTAGACTTGTTAAGCTTAAATAACAAGTGATTAATAACTCATGGGAGTTGGAGATGATTTAATTAATTAATTAGGATTAAGTAATAGCCTATAATAATTATTTTAGGATATTTGGAGGTGATTTAAGAGGCATTTGATATAACTTGAAGTATTCGAAATAGGGATTTAGCCAATAAAAGGGTTTATTAATTAAATACATTGTTAAAACAGATTAATTAACTAATGATAGTTAATTAATTAATTTGAAGAGGATTATAACTAACAAAGTGTCATTAATTTTCCAAAATAGAGGGAAACATTAGTTAATTAGAAGAAAATCACCAATTATAACTTAAATGATATGAAAGAGGATAATTAGTATAATTTTATCAATAAAACTGGGATGTAGAGTTAATATTCTCACTTAATGATTCATGACAATTAGAAGAATCATAATTATTGTAAATTTTTTCAATTAAGATTTTTTCCCCACAGTTTAAAGGAGATAAAGGAGAAGTATATTTAGAAGCTTGAGAATAACAAGTACCTCTACATTATACATATTTCTATACATGCATCTCCTTAATTGATGACTTGACTGATGGGAATTATTGATGTTTCTGTGATGGATATTATTTGAAAGAAGAGTGTATCCCCTCCATATTTTTGATCTTATAATCAAAAATAACAATACATGGTGAAATAATATCCAATTGATAATGGTTTGACAAATATTCAGGATAACTAGTTCAATAAACAGAATGGAATCATTGATATCTTAAATTTATACATAGGTGAGACAAATGGACCTCAAGTATAAAATTATGTGACAATATTCAAGAACACAACAATATATATTTGTTAAAACTCTAAAATATAGTAACAACAATCACAAAGATCACAAATTATGATAACAATTCTTATAAATAAGACCAAATTATACTATAAAGTGCATCAATTTATTTGACACTGTGCGAAACTAAATGGTATGTAGCAAAAATAATCAATAATTAACCATAGATGTGTAAATGATAGTAAAATGAAACAAAATTGGAAGATTCCTTGGAAATGGTGCCAATTTTTTTGGCAAAGTTGGTGGCCATTTTTTAATTAACCATCTATAAAGTGCAATCATCAAACTGTAGATAAGATAGGAATAAAAAAGTAAACTAGATTTCTTCCTAAATTTAAAATTAGGCAAAAATAACCCAAAAAATTGTGTTCAAAAGGTGAGGAGCACAATGAATGAACTAGTGAACATCACTACCTAGAAATGGTGTCAATTTGTTGGCTCCTAAATAAGTACCAAGGTTGAAATGGGTGAAGACAAAAAGATAGGTAACTATAATGAGTTGTTTCTTCACATGGAATGGAAGAAATTTAGGTCAAAAATGGGAGGGTTGTTAACCTCCTACTCTCCAGGATCTATGAGACATAAGAAAGAGATCCTTTAACACACCAAAATTGATGTCCAAATAAGTAGATATAGAAAATATAATAGAATATACCCACCTAATAAACCTAACCACTATAAATTCCCACTCAATTTTCTATCACTAAAGGAGAGTCATAAATATAATTGAAAATAGGAAATGGTTACACTCAAACTTATGTTGATTGAAAATATATCCATGATCTATAATCCAATTTCTCTTAAAACTAGAAAAATGTTAAAATGAAATCTTATAAACATGAAACTAGAATTTTAATGGTTGAAATATTGAAGGATTTACAAATGTGAAGTAATATTTTACTAAAATATGGAGGTGAGTGTAAATATTAATAAAAATAAATCACCATATAAGGTAAGATAAGTGACATGTATCTATTGAGTAAGGAGTTACAAGAATTTAAAATAAGTGAATCAAAAATAACCGAAAGAAGAAAATAATTTACACAATTACTGCATATTACACCATGTATTTAGAAAAATACCATAATGATTCTATGTTTACCATCCATTATCTATTAGAAAAATATATTACATGAAGACAATACCTTAATATTGGGATGATTTAGGAAGATACAAAAGAATGAAGGTTTCCAAGGATTTTATAACTCATCACTCATATATTTTTACACAACATAGAAAAATGCCTAACTATTAAAAATTAATCTACATAACCAAAGAATTATGATAAAGCCACAACACTTATCGAAAATCCTATAATATATTATTTTTAAATATGGAAAGATTATAATTCTTCAATTGCTCACAAGACGAGGAAACCACAATGCTCAAGAAGGATAACCAAGTCTTCTCAATAGATGAAAAGATAACCATGGAGAATTTCTTCCCCAAATTATACAATTTACCTTTGTAAAGGTTCACAATGAAGGTACTAAAAATATTATATCAAAATTAATCAAATTTTCAAGAGAATCTAAATTAAAAATCTAGATGAAAACAGATCATCGACTAATGCAAGGAGAGATAGAAGCATGTTTGAATATCTTTTACCAAATTCACTTTCAAGAAACATTATTTTTTCCTTAAAATGATCCATAATTGGAAAAAAAAAATTCAATAGAAATCACAAATGCTAATGCATGAGGTAAAAAACATGTGAATCCTTGAAATCAAAAGGATAGATGAATAGGAGGCTACCATTTTTCAATTAGACTCATATCTCACCTCTGGATCATTGTGTCATCTTTCAAATTTTCAACAATTTAATCTAATCAACGTGTTTTGGTGGAATATGGATGAAATATTATGTCATGTAGGCATGTTTGCAAGAAAAATAAATAATATGAGAGAATCAAAAGGTAATTTAAATCCAAATTGATCAAGAAAAGTAACTAAAACTGCTCTAAATTCTATCACTAAAATATTACAGATCTCTCTATTGTTCACCCCAAAATAGGACTAATGTATAACTATCCTCCTAATATTTCCAATGGAAATAGTATTTCCTTGATTAGATACTTTTTCTAAAAGTTATGACTGAAAAATATATCCTTATGTCATTTAAGTGGAGTTCTCATCTTGATGTCCCTAATCTCATTTTCATTTTTCACTTGGATATAAAATTCAACCTAGTACATAATTTTTGTACCCAACCACCTACTATCGTGTACACCTCCTTCAATTCTATCTCAAAACTCAGTTCTCATTTATCCTCACCATTTGGTTGTCATTAGTGCCACCACTTCACATGATATATCTAACCTAAGATCTAAATTTCCTCATAAACTCAATCCATCAATGAGATACACGTGGATTTGATTGATGCCACCAACCTTCATGGAATTCTAGAATATTGTCCTCCATACTATCTCCTCTCAAATTATTTACACATATCGTAATTCAATGAACCCACCCGTCATAGGTTAAGACTTGGTTTGTTGTGCCGATGGTTGACAATTTTCACCCATTGGTATATTATGTTTATGCAGCCCTTAATTCTTAGTGAATTTATTTATATACTTTTCCATGTAATGATGAGAGGAACATATCCTCAGGGAATCTTATCTTCAATCAATGATTTACTGATATAGAATAAACCTATAGGTCATATGGTTCGAAATTTATTTGAAACTTATTGCAGAGTGAAGGGTTCATTGAGACCTTTAAAATGTAATTTTAATGGGGTCAAAAATATGTTGTATGCAAAAATTGTGGCTCACTGAAGTTCTTCATCAACAATAAAAAATGAAGCAAGTTACATAGTGATGATGTCATTATACTAATTAGGATTTTCAAGTGGACTAATTGGGTGTTGACATTGTGGCAAAGGGTATTTTGGTAAAAGGGTTTGTTTTGTTGTTACCTCTGATATTCGACATTTGATTGTAGGGCCCACACTATTTTCTAGTTAGGGGCCATTCAAATGGTTGGGTCCATTTTTTATAAGGAGGTGGAATGTACCACCTTATAATACTTTCCACCATTAAGCTTTCGACTGAGTCAAAACCACATAGCAAGTTCATGGATCAAGATGAAAGTCGTCACCAAGCTCAATATATGATCAAGCCAACACACACCAAACTCAATGGATGAGTCAAAAAAACCAATGCATCACGATGAGTCCAAAAATGAGATAAATGATGAGCTTAGTGATCTCTCCAAATAATCACATATATGTGGCCTCATACAATCACCAACCATGATCAATGCACATACCATGTTCATATTAATGGCCATGCCAAATTTGACCAAGTTACAATTAAAAATGTGGTTTGTTGCATGCATAGGTGTATAACCACAAGGCTATTTTAAGCCTTTTTTTAATCCCCACACATGTTAGACTTTAAATATGGAATGTGTTGAAAAAATAACATGTATTAATAAAATCCTTAACTAAATTCAACATGGAGACGTGGGATTTAAACCCATCACCTAACACATTGTAATTTCAACCCCAATCATTAGCCCAAGCCTAAGTTTTATATATTTAGCCAAACGATATGATGTGTATAATTTAATATTGGTACTTGAAACACTATAAAAGGAATATTATTATATGCATTTGGGAAAATTTTCTAAGTGCAAGCCCTTATCTTGGAGAGTGGAGAAAGGAATATTTTTGTGCAAGAAAGATTTGGATGAGAAAATACGTGGTTTTCCAAGCTTTCTTAGAGGGCATAGATGAATTTTATTTATAGACCAAAATCATAATTTATCTAAATATTATATTAAAAATGTATTTATGTCAGTAATATAGTAGGTTAAGTGTTTTCTAGAGCTAGAGACCTATCCCAATAAAGATGAACTTTGATATCAATCAGTTTGTGTTCTATATTTTTATCACTTGATCACTATTTAAACTCAGTTTTTAATTAATATGTCAATTTAATATAAAATATGAAAAATGAGATATGGATATTTAAATTTTTTGGATTGGTGAAGTAGATTTCTTTTACATTTCACATTAATTTCAGATCAAGTTAAACCAATTTTTTAACAATTTATAGAAAATTTGAGAGAATTGACTAAGTATTCGAAAATAAATAAATTAGTCTAAAAAACTCATATTTGGATCAATTTTGGCATTAGAGATAGTTTTTCCAAAAGTTTTTTTCTAAAACATTTTTTCTTAGTGTGAGATTCTTCTATTTGATCAATCTTTACAATTTAGAGATGGAATCTTACAAGATGATGCAACTGTGAATGATACTTGACATGATGTTTACATTGTTAAGCACCATTGTTCAAATGGTGAATTTGTATCATCGAGAACAAGAGTGGAAAATTATGGAATTGAGGAGTGTGTATATTACGAATGTAGAGTTTAAGGAAGAAGCCAATAGAGGAAGAGGAATTGATAGTATCTGGAAGATACATAAATTTATGGGAATTTCTCCAGAATCAAACACATTGAGAAGTAGTGCTGGTTTCTTTTCTGAGATTGGGTACTGTGTTGGTTATGAAAAATAATTGAAGAGTGGATGAAAGAACCAATCATTTATAGAACTATCCATAAAATTTAACTAATAGTGTAGAAGTATTTGTTAGTTGATGTATCTCCACCTGTGGTTATGTTGCATTCAAAAGGGATTTGTAGACAGATTATATTGGTTATTTTTTTAGTAATTTTTAGTCTAACTTATGCTTGATTGGGATATTAGAGATATTCATATTACAAATAATGTGGTATGGAACTTGGGATTGGATATTATTCCATTATTTCATGCCAATACATAAACGTCAGTTAATGGAAAACTTCAAGGAATGGTGATAAAATATTGTATTATGATATTTTGTGTATGAAGGATATTCTAATATGTAGTTGATCCTTATATAGTTTCAATGGATATATATTAGATCATTTTGGGAATATTTTACTTTTTATCTTGATAGGAAACTTATATAACACAAGGATATGAAGTTAAGTTGACCAGAGGCCGAGATCATGTGATTTAGTTTGGTATGAGATAGACCACCAAACCATCTTAAGGATTTAGTAGAGAGTCATCAAAATCTTATGTGATGGGTGACCAACTTGATAATTATGTATCCAGAGAATCTAATAATGGTCCTCTTATTGAAGTTTCTTCTAATTTTGATGAATCTCATGTACTCTCTAAATTTGATAGTAATGAAATTCATCATTCTATTTATATTAATTTTAAAATAGGAAATCGAGTGGGGAAAAACATTTTTATTCCCTTCAAGGAGAAGGAGACTCGTTGTAAATACCACTCTCCAAGTTAGAATGAGGATAATGGAAAGAAGGGCTTATTTTCAAAAATTATGGGCAAGATTGTTTTCATTATTATTGTAATATGAGTGGTAATTGGGTTGACAAGTGTTGCAATATACATCCACAACTTTTTCCTAATACATGAAAGAGTAAATTTTTGAAAACTAACTATTGAGGAGGTGGCTCATGAATAATCCCACCCATCCAAAGAAGATCCCATCAAGAGGGAGCTACCAAAAGATGAGAATCCATTACATTGGGTTAGTAAGAAATTATTTTATGTCATAATTAGTATTTTTTCACAACTAATTTTTGTTTATCATTCTTGTAGCATCACCAAATAAATTTTTAGTTTCCATTGTTGAAGATCCAAGAAGGAAACTAAACCCATACGGTTGAGTAAGTTTAGATGTAGATAACTCATTGGGGATGAATATGGTTAATCCATTCAAGTTGAGAAACATGTTACCAGTAGACATTATAAGAGGTTATTTCATTTTTATTTTTAATTCTCACATTCATGGTTGACATTGATGTTGGAATTTTTCCTTACCACTTAATGTAGAATTTGACAAGATAGGTAAAGAGGTAATCCCTTGAGAGATAACTCCAAGTGAAGGTTTTCCAAGTCAATTTTTGGTGTATGGTAGTAGTAGAGAGACATGTTGATGGGAATGTTATAAACATGAGTCAAAGTGTTCTTCCAAGAGGGATACAAAGTGGCATGAAATCAACATGAGGAGTGATTCCATTGTAATTAACACTCAATAAGAGCATTATTATTTTGTGGATTCATGTTATCATCTATTTATTTTATTGAAAATGTACTTTTAATGTATGTTTAGTTGTTTATATTCACGTTTTATAAGACCCAAAATCATGAAATGTTTGTAAATGGATTTGTATTTATAATCCATGTATGTTGCATTGATCGTACAACCCCAATAAGGAAAAATGTATAGGTTGTGACATATTATAACACCTCTTATTATGAAATTTATTTTCTACCCTTGTTAATATTATTGAATAGAAAGGATAATACAACAACATATATTAATGGGAAATATTTATTCTAGTCTACAAGAATTGTAGAGGCTAAGAGAATCTACGAAGAAGAAGACCAAGACACCAAGAGTGCAAGAATGTTAGTTGGTAGATATGGGATGGATTCATGAAGTCTCTTTGTCACTTGGGTTTGTAGGTTTAGAATTTTTTAAGTCATCCTCTAAAATATATAAATTAATTGCTACCATAATGCTTGTGTATTTGGAGATATAGCCCCTATTTTGGGAGAATAAGCATTTGTATTCCCAATATTGGTAGAAATAAGAAAAGAAAGTTTAATGTTTATTATTATAGGGGTAATAAGTTGAAGAAAAATATTTTATTATAGATACCCTATATACATTACAAGGAGCTTTAAACCCATTATTTTGAGATAGCCTTATGTTGGGAGAGATATCCCTGTGATGGGAGAGGTAGCCCTATGTTGGGGGAGACAACCCCACATTGGGAGAGAAAACCTCATATTGGGAGATATAGCCTCCTATTATCATAGATAAGGATGATAAATGTTTAAGTTACTTGTTTTGGTGATATTTATCTTAAATATTTTGAAGATTTATTGGAATACATTATGCTTGAAAAAGAGAGAGAAATATAGAAATGAAGTAGTGATAACTTCAATTATTATCTCAAAATGAAATAGAATTTTGGTGATCCAGATATTTTTAGTAGGAAGGAGTGATTAATAGGATACACATAGCTTAGATGGTCTAAAATTGATTTAAAACTACCCACAAAACAAATAACTCATTAAGATATTTTAAATGGGGTCAAACTTATGTTGTATGTGAAAGTTATGGCTTGTTGAAGTTCTGTATTAATAGGAAAATATGAATTAGGTTACATAGTGATGATGTCATTATGTTGATTATTCATAACAAGTGGACCATTTGGGTGTTAGCACGTGGAAAATATCAATTTTTTTTTTTCACCTCTGGTCTTTGATGGTTGAGTGTGCAGCCCACACTATTTATGTACTAGGACTGAATTAGCTAGTGGGATCCACTTTCTGTTAGGAGGGGGACCATACCACCTTGTCATACTTATGACCAACAATATCATGAATAAGTCACGACCACATAGAAATTTGATGGACTAAGGTAATATTCGTTACCAAGAAAAACATATAACTAAACAACTACACACTAAACTCAATAGGTGAGTCACAATAACAATTACATTGCGATGATTTGTTAGGGATATTTTTGAGCTCATCTTTGGAATCATCACAATGCATTAGATATTGTGAAAATAACCCTGTAGTGAAATGGATGTGACAAATAATGAAAGGAATAAGAAAAGTACAGAACTGTAGACACCAAAATTTGGTATCACCACCCTCCACCCCATGTTCACTCACTTTCCCTTATAGTCACCCATTAAAATTTTATCTTCCCTCCTAAATTCAATTTATCCCATTAATCACCATTTTCCCACCTTTTATCTTATTTTATCCACCCTATTATTTCAACCCCTTTGTAATAATTATTATTAATTGGCTCAAATACTTGTCTCATTATTTTATTCTCCCTAAATTAATCCTAATCACCCTTAATCATCCCTAATCAACATTTAGTTTATTTATACTCGCTAAATCCTCAATTTTACTCTTTCTAGGCCATAATTTAATGATTTTACCCATTTATGGCATTTATTTACTCATTTTAACCACCCACCTACCGATTTATATTACCTATATAACCCTAGCCCATCCTTATCCATCTAATCCCTAATACCTCTTCTTATAGGCTATTTGTCTTGAGCTCTTCATCTTCCCACCATCCAAATGGACGGGTCTCCACAGTTGGCAATAACCCATCTAGGTTGCAATTGACCCCATAAGCCACCTTTACCCCTCATTTAAGGATGAAATTTTGGAGAATTTCACTTTCTTGTGATCTTGCCTTCATTATTGAGTTCCTTTTCACCTTTCATGACCATCTTAGAGTCCTCTTGGAGATCTTATGCTTTAATTTTGGAGTTTTAGGGAGATCTATTTCATATTTGCATGCATTGATTCATTATTTTCATATTATTATCTATATCATCCACTAAGGTATTGTACAGTTTTAGTTGTAATCAAGGACTCGGTCTTGGCCTTCTCATCTATCTATGTATTTTAGAAGCTCTTCATTTCACCCCATATCTTTTCATCTAAGCCTAGTTTAACCATAGTCATTGTTGACCCTATCAGGTCTCCATTGACCTGAGCTCCATTGCATCAGATCCCTACAATTCAGATCCACAACCATATATTTTTTATGTTTTCATCCACCTACTCTAAGATCCAGTCATTTTCCCCCTCTTTCATCCTAGACCCATTCTTCCAGCCCAAGTCACCGCTGACCCAACCTAGTGACTGCCGACAATATCCATATTTTCAATATTTACCCTCATATCTCTAATTTTATTTAATCCTTTTTGTTTCTCCCTATCTTAAACCTTTTAAAAGTTTTTTTCCATCATTCCAGTGTTGCACCAGCTCTATATATTCCATCTGAGCTCTCAAATATAAATTTTTCATCATTCTTTTTATCCACATGCTTCAGTCACCGTCAATTTCCCCCTTGCAGTCTCATGTCACTGTCAACCCCTGATATGTTTTATTTATTTTGTCATATTTAGATCAAATATGATTTTATATTCTTAGATATAGCTTTTTGTTTCTGTTTTACTTCAGAAATTACTTTGACACTACATCTAATTTATCAAATATTTATTTTATCTATCTTTATCAAGTAAGAGGGTTAACATCCATCCTATGAAGTTATTACTTCTCAAGACTAAATTTATCATGAAAACCCCCCATCCTATCTTCTAATTCAAACTTTTTTTGTTTAGTTATCTTGATATTCAGGTCACTTAGGTCCCCATTTAGAAGGATCCATCCTTTGTGCCTTTCCACATGTTTATTCCATCTCAAGGTACCATAAACCCTTCATATTCTAAGTTGTTTTATTTTCTTTATTACTAGTTCATTAATATGATAAGGAAAGATCAAATTTTGGTTAACATTCTGGCATAAACAGTAGGACCCACCCTTTTTAGGTTAGTCTGGTTATTTTTTTTCATTTGGATTTTCTTTCTTCCATTTCCATTTACCTTGTAAGGAAATAATGTGTGTTGGATCATGATTGGTTTCTTTATTACGTTGCATCATGGATTTCTTGGATTTCCTTTTTTTTATTATTTATGTTGAAGATCAGATAAAAAGGAAAAGTGTATACCAGGTATTCCTTGTTTTTTCCATCTCTTTCTTTATCATGTTCCATCATTTGTTTGTTGTCCTCATTGAATCTCTATATTTTTTTTTCGATCTAAAAAGAAACCTTTCATTCTTGATTGGAAACCTAGTTTAACTAGAGGGTTTGACAGTTTGCATTCACTCTATCACACACATCCAAACGCATAAGAAACTTACATAACTAAACATCCCTTACTATGTGGAACTATTTGGATTTCATCACCTAATAGGAAATCCACCTTGTTATTATTTTCACATTATAAACTCTATAATGATTAGGGCCTCACGCACCTTCAGGTATATCGAGGACTCCAAATCCAAAATATCCTCAAACCGACACTAGATCGTCCATTTTCCAAGGTTTCTCTTTGAGCCTTTTTATTTTCTTTTCTCACACTCATTTAATAATCATGATGATAAAAAATTTGTTTTTTTATTTGTGTATTAATAAACTACATTAAAAAATGTTTATCTACTTCATGCATGTTATCACTCCTTCTCAGGCCAAAACAATGAAGAAATCCACCATATCCAATGAAATCCCTCCTTCTAATGATATTTCCCAAAAATCTTATGAACTTAAGACCACACCTTTGATCTGTCAACATTATGTTTCTATGGTCTCATTTCATGAAGACCATATCATCAAAAATGATCCTCATATTGAAACCAATCCTTCTAGATAAACTTCGATTCACTCCATTTCTTCCAGACCAACTTTTCCTCCATCTCTTTCTTATTTAGAGACTCTTGGACCCCCTATTATCCCTCATGGATGCTTAGAGTTTCAGGAACTCCTTTATACTAATCCTATTTCCATTTATGGGTAAGTGCACCAAGTTGGGGGACAATTAAGTGGACATCAAATCCTGAATTTTACATTAAAAACAGCAAAACATCAAATTTAGTCTTCTGTGGACTTGAACCATGCCGAAAAGTAAAAATTATGTCATAAAAATGGTACCATTGCGTAGGGGAGACTATTATCTTTTTAGAAATACTGATTTTAAAGTGAATAGAAGAGGATAAATATCATTTTATAATTTTTTACTAATAGTAGGTCTTTAAGACACTTTTTCCTGTGAATGTTTATGTCTACGTTTAAGACTGCAAAATTTGTTTCACTTATCAGAATGTGATAAAACTTATACCATCCCAACCACGGTGAAATTATATACATGTTCAAAAAAAAAAATTATTTGATTTAAATAAATTTTTGATGAAGTTATGGCAGGCAAACGAAAAGTGCTCTGTTTTCTTTATGTTTTCATACCACTTTCACGGAAAAAATCATAAAAAATAAAATATTACTCAAAAAAATATAAAATAAAATCTATCCCAAGATAGATAGTGGCATATAACTTCTCACTAAAGGAAAAATATATATATCAATTTTTGGTCATCCAAATTGTGGGCAAACGGACTATAATCTTATCAACGTTTTTAAAAAAAAAAACCAAGTCATTGAATTTTGAGTGTCTAATATAGCTAATCTTGTCCATTTTTTACAAAAATTAGTATTTTAGAAACTAGATTCCAGATGCTATGATTCATATTAATATAATTTTGTCTAATTTTGAGTGTATGTATTGCTAATAATCCCTACAAGTTGATATTATGTTGTTATTTGCAATATGATGTCCACAGATGACCCTATATTTGTCCATCAACTTCCTACACTTACCCAGTTATCAACATCAACTATTTCATAAGTCCATCCACAACAACTCAAGCACCATCAGTCATACTCATTTAGTGGATCCCTTACCATAATAATCACCTCATATCACATGCGTTTCTACCACTAGGGTCTATTATCATCACTTTTATGCATATTTAACCATCTTAAGAATCACAAATGCTTCTTCCTAGAATCCACACTTCACAAAAAAACTTTAACCCTTACCTCCACTACAAAAATCCATGCTAATGTAATCGGCACACTCTCAACCTACATCAATCTACATGGTTATGCAAACTACTCCAATCTGCTACTCTACATGTATGTTACTGATGCATTTCCACTAACAAACAAAAAGTGTGGGAAGTATCCTAGACCAACAATAATCTCACACTTGGGTACATTAATAGGATCATAAAATCACATCACTATTATTTATATACTTCTTACGGGTAAAATTTACTAGTCTGATCACTATACTTGGCCTCTTGGGTTCCCTTCTATCTCTACCTTATGACCTAGGTCTCACCTCACTACCTAGTTTGAACCCTTCAACTACTGTTACCCCTTATCAAATGGTTGAACCAACTCCATCACATCCAACCAGGACTGTCATCACCCATATAAAAAACCTCATCCCCTCTGGGTTCCTCTAGAAATCTTTGTATTATAGATCGCTTCATTTTGGGTCAACCATCTAATGATCCGTTGGGAATCCTTATCTGAATAGAATGGTTTTGCCTTTTAGCCGATCAACTTACAAAATTTAAGACAAGGGATTTTCATATAAATATAAAGTTATGTGACCAAATTACAGTACCAAGCTCTATGCATTTATATTAGTCACCTTAGGCTGTATCTCAAAATGGGAACTCACAGAACATCTTTGCAAGTTCATCTAGCACCATTTGAATGGATCCTCAAGGGATACCTTCTTCCTACATCACACGCATAGGAGGGAAATTACATTTTCATTCCATGGATCAATATCTCATGCTTCACATATTTTTACATCTAACTAATGGCTACTTTCACATTCAATTGCGTACACGCACAAGAGCCACCTAGGGCACTAATTTCGTCACACTTCACATAAAATTTACAATTAGGTCTTGAACATTTAGTGCAATGCTAACAGTTGTAAGCCTCACCACTGTGATATTGAGGCCGATATCTGACCCCTCATTTAACATTTTTAAGATTTGAATGTTATTTTATAGGGTTTGTCACATGATGGTGATATCATTCATTAATAGGGTATCATGGTGACATCCACAGGAGTTGTACGACATGACTGAGCATTTTCTCATGGAGTGTTTTGCAAAGCATCATATCCAGTGAACTCTTGAAAAATTGAATATCTTGAAACCTCTTAGGAAGAGGTGTTCACTAGACCCTAGCAAAGGTAAATTCCATAGCACCTTCAGGCATTCCACCTTAGTATTTTACTCCAGACAAACCCTAAATCCCTTCTCCTCCTAATACTTCATGCATTTTTATGGGCAATCAAAAACGTGAACCACTACCATATGTGGCTCGACTATTAATAATCTGCTTTAACCTTCACACACCTTCATGATATGTACAAATAAATCAGCATACCAGTGATCCTAAATCTACTCTTGCACATAGGGTTTTAATCCTCATTTCTCAGTATTCTTACAAGTCATTATAGTAGTCCACTTTACTATCAACTATCCCCATTTGACCCATTGTAAAACTCGTAGACCCAATTTAACATAAGTAATACTATCCATAGGAATTATTTTAAGTATCATCAAGTCCAAGGTCATGACATTGATAAGTATAATTACTTAAAATATCTTAGGAACACATAGAAGACATGTAAATTAGGTGGACCACCAAGTAGACACTCATTTTGGTAATTCATGTCATATAATTAAAAAAATGATGTCTCAAAACAATCTTACACTAGCCCACACTTATTCAATTTGACCAATTATGATATCCACTAGCTATATCTCACTCAACTTCTTGCTTACACAATTACACATCCTATTTGTTTGCAATAACTAGTCACATTAATTCCATCAAATGCAATCTATACCCGTTGCATACCATAATTCCAAATTTGAAATTCACTTTAGACACTGCATCTAGGACCATAACTTCCAAAAAGGGATCCATAGTTTACCTCATACACTATGAGTCAAAATAACTCAGCTTTAGTCCCATCTATCCATTCAAACATAACTTTTTCTGAGTTTAAAATTCACCTAGTAAACTGATACATCACCCTATATCTACATTTTTCTAGATCTAGAACACTAGTACCATTAGCAAGTCCTATTCATCTCTCATATCGAGGGGGATTATTCATCACCATACTTGACATTCCTAGTATTCTAATGAGCAACTGTCTAAGAGCAATCAGAAGAACAAGATACTCCAATAATACCTTGATCTTGTTAGCTTGTGGAGACTATAGGTATATCTATGTGTGACCAAGTGTTGAAACATTTCTTACACTAAGAGTACTATACACTTTTCATGATATCCTCAAATCGGGGTTCGGGGGCACAGCCCATCGAGAAAAAACTAATTGACCTTAAAACGTGCACCAATGAATACCAAGACCTATACAATGTTTTTCTCATCATGAAATGGGGATTAAGTCCCATCAGGTTTATGGAATGATTTTTTCCCATGGTTAATGATACCTACAGTTTTGTAAAACTGCTCCACAGCAGTCTGGTTCTACTTATAAAAATCCCCTAGTTGAAATTATAATAATTTATGCCATATGCGTAGTAATCCTTAGTAACCAAATTGTAGATGTGTTTTGAATTCAGGTGCCTGAATTCTATAGAGTTTGTTGAGCATAGCATCATAAACAGATATGGAGTATTCCTATTGAGAGAGCGGTGGCTTGTAATCAAACCATATGTTAGCAAGATCACCTCTTAGGTGGATGTAGCATCCAAATTGGGTGACCATTCCATTCATCTAAGATAACTATCATCTTTGTGTTATGTTATTTTATTCAAGTAATATAACCCTCCTATTTGAGATTTGTAATCTTCCTTCTACATCAATTAAGTTTCTACTGTTGCGATTATGTGAGAGATTATTCCACAAATTTCTACTCCCTTATTTCCTAACATTGGTAAATTTGAAGCCTATTTTGGTTTGCATGAAGTGTTGAATCGCATAGGAAGACTTTCTATTTTGACCTGGGAGATCATGGTACCATGATGGTAATATCTAGGGTTGATAAATTCAATGGGCAGACCTCTTCAATCTTTGGAAGATGCAGATGGGTCATATTACCTTTATCAGAAGGATCCTTTAACACTTTGTTATCTGAGAAAGTGAACAAACACCATTCGAGCATGATAGATGCAAAATTGGATTTTTATGGATATGCTACAGGACCTCCTTGGGACAATCTGGCTAATGTCTTGCATCTTCAGTACTTATTTAATCGCACCTCAAAGGTAAAGACTACAAAAGAACTGATGGATGTATTAGGGAAGTTGTATGAAAAACCGTCATGCCTCTAATAATATTTTTTTAATGAAAAAATATGTTCTTCTCATCCATAAATATCACCCTCTTCCTCCCATCTCATCCATGTCCAAATCCAATCCTCTAATTATATCCTCACCTCCAAAGTAATATAAGTTAGGATCTTCACCTAAATCATTCATTGTATACCTTCTCTCCAAGATTTGTTTAACCTAAAGGGATCCCCCTCTCTTCATTATCCCCCAAGTTACTAATAATCCTTTATCTCATGATTCTAAAGCATTTATCAAATAAAAACCTAAAGACACCATCACCTCTTCATATTAAGATCCTACCCCATATCCTTTGACATCTACTAGCTCCGTTTCATATCCATCCAAGTTGTCTAAAGTTATGCAATATCTCTCAATGGGGTAGTATATACTCCTATCTCTTATTCCTCTAATGTATTTTCCTTCATCAAACCATCCAATGGACATCAATGACATTTTGTGTCTTTACCCTTACTTCTTTAAATCTCCACAATCATTCTAGGGCTAGTCTGTTATCAAGATAAGCTATTTCCTCTTAATAATTTTCTTATATAAATCTCAACCTAATATTGTCTAATCTACTTATCCTTCATTTAATTTGTTACCCTCATCTTATCCAATCCACATATATATTATTACATCTTATTTTAAGTCCATAATTATAGATATATTTGTGCCTCTCTCAGGGCACCATACCTTATCTTAAGCCCACTTGTTGTGGCCATCTTCGTCTCACCATGGAATAATATTTCCTTGATATTTGAAAGATAGCCCATAATTTTCACCCCTTTTAATTATCTCACCTCATCTAATCTCCCACAAACTATCATCTTATCCCATCCACTCATGTATCTAAAAGAGCATGACTTTAACATCGGTAACCTATAAAATAAAAATGTCACTAAAGAAAGGAGCAAACGTGGAAAGTTTTCTCCCAATAGGATTGGATCATACACATGAATCATGAACTTATTGTCTCTTTATGGTAAACCATAAAAAAAACCTCTTGTCACATTGCACTTGCATCCATTCTATTGTTAGTATATCTTCCATTGTGCACTTAGTCATCCTAGTGTCATCCATCCATCTATTAGCTATTTCCATATTTCATCGTAATGATATGGAATTGTGTGGTTTACAATAATTTTCCTATATATGATCTTCAATATGGGCACCACAGATTTGTTCATAATCCTTATGGATAGGCTCTCCTTCCTTGGTGAAAATTATAAGATCATTAAATCCATTACCCTGTTATTCCACCTATTGGAACCATGCTAAGGGTCCACAAGTTTGACTTGTACATCCATTATGCCATCCTAAGTGTCTACCTAGCTATCCTCAACTCTTCCCTAAAAATTCAAAAATAAACATACTGATCCCATAAACTAAAATTGTTCATAAAATTATAAAAATGTCAAAAAATTATAGACTGATCCCTCAAATCACAACTATCATGCATATATTATCCCTGCCATACGTAAAAAAATTAAAAATTCCAAAATTCAAAATCATAATAGAAAAAAAGTAGACCGCTCCCTTGGAGGATGGCTACCATCTCATATCATGGTAGCTAAGGCTTCTCGTATTGACCAACATTATATCTCATTAATAAAAAACATAAAAATAAAAAGGAAGAATCCTAAGAAATATTATCGCATCAATCAAATTTCTTAATTATAGAAAACTTCCCGCATTGATTATTTTTCATCCCGTTACCCAGAGTTGGGGCATAGAATGAGGAACACCCACATATGGAGAACCTATCTTCCCATGTACAAGTTACATCTAAACCCCTTTATGTTGTGTTGACATTATGTCTATAATTTTACCCTTAAGAATTTCCCTTGTGACTCTTAGGATCACTAACTAACGATGGTTATGTGTTAACACATAGTATTGGTTGCAAGTGCATTGCCTTAAGTGGCCCCCTTTCTCATTAACCTCCAATATGATTTGAAGCATCATTTCCTCATTTTATCCTTGCTATAATTATGTGTTGTTTATCTCTTTTTTTTTTCCTTTCATTGAAGTCACATTATTTCTCTCACACCAAGCATATCATCCATATCTAACCATTTTATCCATGATTATGTGTTTACTTTTTTAACATTACTCATATCCATATCATCTGTATTTGACCACATATTTCATAATATCTATCCTTTTTCATCCAAATTTCCATCATCACTAAACAAATCAATCAACTCTGAGGTACCCTATGATCATATCTCATCTCATATGAAAATGACCCTAAAGTAAATGTAATATGTGGGAATTCGGCTCCAAACATAGGTGTGAATACCTCAAGTATGCTATCCAATGTAATGGGAAATATCAAATCCCCTTGTATAACTAATCTAAGGATGTGATATACATACTCTAGGGTGAGATTCATATCACCTATCCTGAACTAAAATGTGCCTGTACGCACATCCCACCTCTCCACCAATGCAATCATCAAACCCACATCTCATGGTATCCACTGATAATATCGAAATACACCCAAACCAACTACTGTTAAATGATCTCACTCAACATCTGCTATATAACCTCTAATATTATCATAGAGGGTTGGAACTCTATCTCTCAAATATAGGGTCTCTCAAGCCTACAAAACCAATGAAATACACGAGCATCAACATCTTCATCATGAATATCTCATCAAAATTTTATCAACAACAAAAAAATATTATCCCTACCCCATTTGACACCAACCCAAGATAAGTCGACCCATCCAAGTCAGGATCACAACCTTTATAGGCACAGTTACCGATGATCATGTCAAGTCACTAGTGACTACCCCAGGTGTCGAGCTAAACATTTGAAAAAATGTAAAAAAAATTAAAGAAAACAACCAAAATTCTTAAAACCAAGCTAAGGTTAAGGAACTGACCATCCAATAGGTCCTATAGCACTTCCATCTACCTCCTTGAACATCCATTTCCCTCAAAATATAACTCTCTCTTTAGATATTACATCTCTCGATCGTCACTTCACACTGTGTAAATGAGCCTATTCATCTGACTCATGGGCTTATATCTTCCACCAACTATGGTCACTACCAACCTTATTCGAGTCACTGTCGCTTTTCCCTAGTCCCTACCGACCGTCCCTAGTCACCATTGACCCGACCCAATACTTTTCAGCAGTCTCCCTCTTTCCTCTTTTTCAATCAATCCTTCCTTTCAAAATTATCTTTTCTTCCACTTTTTCCTTCAAGTGGTCTTCATCTCAAATATTTATTATGACCTACACAGGATTCATTATATATCACATCTTTATTTCATCCTGTTGCCTTTGTGGCCATCCTTGTGTTCCCTCTTTGGGTACCATTATTTTATATCACTTTTTTGTCCCACCCCAAACACATATTTCTGAATCTCACCCCTATCCTCTTGTCTCAACCCTTGTCTTGACCATTTTTTTCATTTTCTTGTGCATACTCAATCTATGACTTTTAATCATTGGTTGTACGACTTGCACATCCATTTGAATCGATTCCCCTTGGTTTACCTCATTTTCTTAATGGTTTTTGCTGAATCACAAGCTCGAAGGACATTGTCGACATCTCCCTAAAGACCATACTTTGTTTCCTAATACAATGACATCCGAAATCATCGGCCATCTCGTTATTTGATTTTCACTTTTTTGCAATCCGTGTATGGGATCTCTTATCCTCCAACCTTATTTTCTCATCCTTTCACCTTTTTCATCTATATCTCTTTCAAAAAACTCAATGATGAATTCCTTTATTCATCGACCCTATTTGAGGGGAAGCTCCCAATCCATCTATTTTCCACCTTATTTTTTTTCTGTATCTTACTAGAAAACCACTCATAAACGGGGAAATAAAGACACATAAATTTTTTGGCACCACCCTCCACACATCCTTCCTTCTCTTCCTCATTACACCCATTTTATTTGATCTTCTCTCCTAAATTAATTTCTCCCATGAATTCACCATTTTTCAAATTTTATCTTATAGATCCACCCTATTATTTTTAAATCCCATTTTGTTGATAATTATTTGTATTTTATTCTAATCCCTCACTCATCCCTAAATCAATCGTAATCACCCTAATCGTCCCTAAGCCTCATTTTTTTTATTTATCCTCCCTAAATCTCATTTTTACTCTTTCTAGCCATCATTTAATGATTTTAACCAATATATGGCCTTTTTTGCTCATTGTAACCACCCACCTGGTGGTATAAATCAACTTGTAAGAAATTAATATTTGTTACACACAAATTACTTCATTTAGTTGTGAGACCAACAACTTAGAATGTAAATATTTTTGGTGCTATCAAATTGCACATATAAGTTTTTAAGAGGTCGAATAGGAAATACTATCACATAACAATGTTGAAAGTAAAATACAACTTAGAGAGTTGCAATGAAATAATTGATAATTTTATTTACTGAAATTAAGTTTAGATTCGGGGTATATTGTTCTAAGAAATATGCATAAAATAAAATAATGGAGGATATTTAGCAGACCTCAAGTCATCCCTAATATGGGTCAATCCCTGCTCCTATCTGTAACTAAAAAACCAAAAAAAGAAAAAAAATGATTCAGAACTCAAATCCTTGAATATTTTTCATAAACATTACATCTAAGAAAAAAATTAATAGAGTCATCTCTTTTCCTTTTCTCTAATTCCAATATGACCTACTACCTTTCTAATTCTTCCTTTCTCAAGAAACCAACCCTTTCCTTTATATTTATCATTTATAACACGTGAGTAACTATAATAAAACAGAGTCTTCAACAGAACAGTTTGAGAGATTAACACATGTTTGAAATACATCACAGTGTTTCAATGAACAATCATTTTTTTCACTATTTTCTTAATAAATTACCAAATCAATATTGGATTTGTTCTCATTTTTCACGTTTCTGTTTAACAACTACTTCTCCATGGTGGTGTACGGATTTAATTTCATATCACTTCATGTTTCAAAATATCCTTCATAAATGTGGTTTTATTATTGTTAATGAATTTCCTATTTTGTGGATGAGTTGATGTAGACACGTTATTTTTTGCAGATGAGTTGCTTGTGACAATTTTCCTTTCTGCATATATAAATTTCTTACAACTAATAGTGGCATAAAGGAATATACTCAGCCAAAAAATTACTTGAAATAAAATATAAATACACCCTATTATCACACATTAAAGATAGTTAGATATAACGGTCATCAAAGGTAGTCCTTAGTCCCAATGTTCATGGTTGTATAGTGATGTTCATCAATGTACTTAGGAAATACATAACCATGTGCTACAATGGTATTATCACCATACAAATATATCAGTTTTTTCTTTGAATAAATTAACATAGCCATCACAACCCCTAGTATTAAATGCGTGAATGTTCCTAATTTAAAGAATTTATATCTTTTCAGCTGGAAGCTAATTCCACCTGAAATCTATGGGTATTCATGTTCCTTCCTCTTCTGAATAGAAATATCCATTACTCCTCATTATCCAGCATTTTTCTTACATACAACCCTTTGATTGATTTGTAAATTTAATGTTCCAAGGTGGCAATGGGAAAATGAAATATTGGAGGATGATAATCCTATAAGAAACCATCATCCCCATTCATTTTTGATTTCAATCTTGTTTTTCACACCCTGCGTAATTCCTAAGAATATTTGGAAATGAGTGAATTGATTTCCTTTGGTGTGTGGGTGATAACTCGAATCCAATTGGATTTCAGGCCCTCATAACCTAAAGTGCATGTTCTTTGATCATGTTCATGAATTTTGTGTGAGCTTCCATCCTCATTTCTCAACGCTTTGTTTTTTATTGCATCCACTTCCACTTCCATATATTTGTCATAAATCCGTCTACAATTTCATTTGGTTTTGTTCCCTTCGATATGATATAATAGCATGTACTTTCTCAAAATGTCTATATGCCTCATTTCCTTAGCGCTTTTCCATTTCATTTGATAGCTAAGAACATAGATGCCTGTAACATGTACATACATCACTCATATACAAATTGAGATTATATCCTATCATATGGAAGGTCATAATTTCCAAATATCTCAATAATAAATTCTGAAATTCATGTGTTCTTGGTTGATACAAGTAAAATATTCCTTGTCGGATCTAATGTCTATATCTATAATAATTTTATTGAAGTAACTTTTTGGTACCTCCTCTTTCTTTTAGTATTGGCATAGACATTTGATGGGGGTTACAACTCAACATGTCAAATGTTCTCACACTATATTTCCCTTTTGTTTTATCTTTTTATAATTCAATATATTTAATCATTTTATTACATTTCCTTTCTTATGTTTAGAGATAAGTCTTCATTCTCTTCTCCCATTTTTTATTTCTCTTATTACGGGAAGTGTCCCGTTGCAAAACAAATTTCAATATTGGGCCCCATATTTTTGTATTCCCATCTCACTGCAGATGGTTTTTCAGTTTCCTCTAT